>VYZT01041540.1:0-132087 GCA_013400735.1 Pomatostomus ruficeps
GTTGGTCCATACACAGTATAATACCAATATTGAGTATTTGCTGGCGTTTTATGACTACAATATAAATTTTTTTTAAATGAAATACTGGTGATAACAAAATTTTCTCCTACTTCAGGACTACTGTGGTAAGAATTGTTCTCAAAGTTATTTTTGATTATTTTGAACTACATATAATCTAAAACCATATCATCCTCTACACTGGAACTTCTTATTTGTTAATGAAAAATAATACCTGTTTGAACCTATGAATATGGATTTATTAAAATGTTCTTTAGTTGACTTTTCTTGGTTGCTTAATTTTAATTGAAATGAAAGCAATTGGTAGCCCTATCTAAAGCTATTGAAGGTGCGGTCAGGAAACTGCAGACATTTCAAAATTATCAGCAAGCTAGAACACAGGAGATTTTCTCAAGATAAAAAAAATCTGGGATGGCTGGGAAACAGAAGATTGATGATCAGGATTTCTAGGTGATTTCATTTCTTAAAATCTTGAACAGTGACATGCACACAGGAACTTTTGAAATTTTATACAGTGAAAAAAATTGATTTTCAAAATCAACTTGGAAAACTTATCTGTATTTCTCACATTGAAATTAAAAGAAGTGGTTATTTGACTGAAATTTCAGTCATTAGCTTTTATATTTACATTTAAATGTTGTCAAGCAACTACAAAATGTTACAAGGGAAATTATAAGATTATTGAGATAGTTGTGTGGTCCACTAAAGCATTTTAAGGCCTAATATTGGTAAATGACAGAAAATATTAGATCTAAGGTGAAAAAAAGGAAAGAATGAAATAATTGACAATGGGGTAGGAAAACCTATGCAGAATTTAAATACAAATTTAAATACGATAATATATATAAATATACAAAAGTATTCTTTGTTCCTCAAGAAGGAAAACATCATTTGGCAGCTCTGCCATAAAAGCTTAAGGGAAAGACCCAAACTTAACAGAAAGTGTTGCACTGTTTCTGTTTTAAATAAGAAATAATTGAGTTCTTCTAGACTGGTTACATACTGATACAAAGAGATTTAAACTGTGCAGTTTTTCATTAGCTACTGCCAATTAAACAAAAAAGAGAGAGAGAAAAATGCAAAGTTGCTGCTGTTAATAATAGTCTAAAATAATCAGCTAAACAAAAGACATGATCTTATAATGCCTACAAGGAGATGTAAAATAAAAAATGAAATTTTAATCCAATAACTCTATTTTGGTGAAAACAATCATGCACACTCTTGGGAGTATCTTAGATACTTGCCACTGCTTGCACAACAAAAATTAAGAACTTACTACCATTCCAATCTTCTATCATCGTTCTAGAAAATACTCAAGAAGATGTAGTTTGTAGCTTCTTCATGACTAAGAACCACCCAGAAGTTGAGATTTAGGGCAAGCACAAAGAGAGTATTTTGGAAGGGATGGATTCTTCAAAGAAGAAATTTTTGCAAATGATTGAGGAAGACCTGACATCGACTTGAAGAATTACATGATGCTGACATTTGGAAACCTCAGTGGACCTAATTAGCAAACAATGAAAACTACACAAAGTCAAAACAAGAAGGCAATGCAGAAAAACACATTTAGCTAGCATAACCAATTCCAAATATAAAATTCATAAACTGAGTTCAAAAAAGAAAAACAAATTAATGTTGGGGTGGGCTGCAAGACCAAGTTACTTCCTTGTCTTTTGGAATTCAAAGATTCAGAACTTTTAAATATGCTTTGTCAATGCAGAAAATTATTGACAAACTCAAGGAAGCCAGCAATTTGGAGTTCTGACAGATTTTGGAGGATTTGCAATAATCACTAATGAGATAAAATGGTCTAAAAATATATCATCTTATGTATCAGCTGCAAGGAAGATGATTAGATTAATTTGTTAGAATAGTCAGTTACTGTGGTGTTGGCCTGATATACAATGTCAACGTTTCATCTTCAACAATGGCTCTTTCTATGCTGAAGGACTAAACTGCTTAGTAAGTGTATCTGATTATAATGTAATCTTTGTGGTGCTCCTCTGGCTTTTTTCCCCCCAATTATTTCTCTCCAAAACAAAGAAAAACACAACTCATCCAGCAATCAGCCTCTGTTTCAACTGCAGAGACTTCATTTTGCATGATCTTAAAATCCATCCTACAACTTGCAGTTCTCCTCATGGCCTCCTGATAAAAGGCCTGATAACTGTGTTTAGTTCAATAATGATTTTGTGGCCAATTCAAAAGGGCACTAAGTGAGAAACAACTTCCACACATGGCAACGTTTGACTTGAACCCCTGTTTCCAGAATTGTGTGATTACAGACTACAGCCAAATCAGAGTTATGCCAATACCACCTAAACATTGCATTCGATTTTTTGCAAACTGCCCTTTAAAACAAAATTAGTTCCAACAGATTGCTCAGAAGAGCTCTCTTTATCTCCAAAAAAATGATCATCAAAACACCACAAGCAAATGCTACACAAACCCTAACTAACTGAATTGGTTACATCATCAACTTCAGAACCGTAATTTCATTACAGTGCCATCCTGACATCCAAAAACCCATTTAGTGGGACTTTATTAAAGTGTCACAGAAGTTCTGGGAATGTCAAACAAAGTGTTTGAAAGTGTGTTTTGCTGGAGAGACATTAAAGGTATCCCGAAAAGGGTCCTGAGCACTGTATAAATTACATCTGCTTCACTTGCACAGATCTGGGCTTGCACACAACAGTTATTCAATAGCTTTAATTTAAAAACGGTTGTGTGGCTGTCACTGAGAGCTCTAAGACTGCTGAAAATAATTCCAAATACTTGTAGCAATATGTAATGGTTGCCTGAATATGTGCCCTCCAGAGCTTCCTTGGCTGCAGTGGAACCTTGACAGAGTAGAAGCAGAAAAATAGGTGACGAGACAGGCAGCAAAGTCGAGAGCATGACCTTGATTTGGAGGATAATACAGTAAGGTAGTAGGTTTTGAATCAACATAGTGTAAGAAATGTTCATTATGTTCGTAGTTTCTAAAAAAAATATGAAGTTTTAGAAGCTGAGAAAAAAGTTTTACAGTTATTTAAACTACCTCTCCAATGTGCAATCAGAGCAGTTTATTTATGTCTCCACTTTTAATTCTCCCATCTTTATTAAACATGCAAACAAGCAAAATAAAACAATAAACAACTTTAAAATCTTTACTCACTGGTTCCACATGTTCTGAAAGGATTATTTAGATTTCCTTAACAGAAATGGTAAAGAGTTCAGTTATTTTATAATGCCATCAATATATACCCTAGTAAGTGTTGCCTTGAACTCCATGAGACCATGAATGACCAAGCTAAGCTCCTAACACACACAAGAAGAGAGAGAAAGAAAGAAAGAAAGAAAGAGAGAAAGAAAGAAAGAGAGAAAGAAAGAAAGAAAGAAAGAAAGAAAGAAAGAAAGAAAGAAAGAAAGAAAGAAAGAAAGAAAGAAAGAAAGAAAGAAAGAAAGAAAGAAAGAAAGAAGAAAGGAAGGAAAATGCATCACAAGAAGTAAGTTTTCCAGATCAAGTTTAATATCCTCTTTGATTTAGGGGAGAGTAAGAGAGAAATAAAGAAAGACCACCTTCTGCTTGACTTTCAAATAGCATTAGTTTTACCCCAAGGGGAAAACAGGTAGGTTTCAGAACAGGTTACATCACTGGCTAAGACTGCTTCAACTGTTATTCATAACTTGCCTTTTTTTAAAGCACTGTGGAATTTTTAAGTCTTTATTAGATTTTTTCTCTTACACTATGGGAAGAGAAATGAATAATTTTTAATAAGAATAAACAAAATCAAATAAACGAAATAAAAAGAGAATGGAAAGCTCATGCCAATTACACAAATGGCAAGCTCATGTAATCACATCATTTCATTCCTTGACATTATCCTCTTTTTCTGTCCCCTCCTCCTCAGCTTTCTGTACTGTTTTCTTAAATCGGAAAAAAAAAACAACCCAGGAGTTGTAAAGACCTGAGGTCTTGATCCTGATAAAACATAATTATGCTTTTCATAGGTAATCTTTCAAATTGGTAAAAACAGAAAAAATATCTGACTCAATGTTGCACAAGAACCAAACAGTACAGAGAACAGGAGCTCCACTGCCTTTCCCACTTTGTTCCCCGATTGCCTTTGCAGATGTTCTCTCTATCTCATTTACCTGAGTTTCCGTAAGACACAGTGAGTCTTGTGGCTTTAGAAGAAGATTGGGTGAGTGAAAGCAAGATGAACATTTCACGTCTGGATCCTTAACAACTAAATCCCTGAAGAAAGTCTCTATCCAGGTCCTAAGCTTCTTCTTCTATAATTCCAGAGCAAAACAAAGCCAGGCTCTTTACAAACAGGCTCAAGTGACAGTGATCATAAACTAAAACACAGGATGATCCAGCTTGACATGTAAACTCTTTCTCACACTGTGAGCTGTCAGACACTGGACAATCTTTCTTTAGTCTGAAGGGTTCTTCTCTTTCATCAATGCAACACAAAAGGCTCAAAATCTTACTCAGTTCCATCTGTGTCACTGCAATGCAAGGGCTTGATCGTGTTGTTACTTAAGTGAGTAACTGTAGGACAGCTTTCCCTCTTCAGTCTCACAGGAGAGTCTGACTTTTACAATTATTATATCATCTGCTGCCATCTCCTGAAGAAACACAGCCTGAACTTTGGAGAAAGGCAGGGAAATGGAGGCATTGACATTCTGAGCTTTCTGCTGGTCAGTGCTGCCTGTCAGCCCCAAAGGAGCAGTGCAGCCTGAAAGCTCCAGGCTGGTAGATTCTGAGAATGTAGAAAATGAACATGTAAATAATGTGGGACCTTCACACCCCTCTGATTCCTTCTCCCTCCCATTCACATCTGTGGTGTTTGTGGCAATTGTCACCACGCACAACAGGGGCTGCTGGTTCTCACTGCAGCCTGAGGAAGGAACTCTTAGCACAGGCCCAACAGTGGAGCTTATGCACTCCAGAGCAGAGCAAATCCACAGTACACGGGCTGCACAAAGAGCACCTGGTTTAATAAGGCGTGTGGCTGGTGTTCTGACATGAGCAGGCACGGACTCGTGCCCAAGGGATGGACTGACAGGTTTCACATTTTGAATATCTGTATTTAGCTCTACACTACTGTACCACTGTTTTTGCAGCCCGGCGGATGTCTAGAAGCAAAAGACATCAATTAGTTGAAGAAGCAAGAAACTAGGGAGGAAAATTCTGCTCTCAAAATAAAATAGGTTGACAGAAGAAGAATGGTACGGAGAGGGGGGGAAAAAAAGGCGAAAAAAATGCACATCAAACCTAAACAAACCCTGCTTGGCCCAGTGACCCAAAGACATGCCAGTAAGATGATCCTGACCACAGCCTGAAATGACTCCATATCTATACTTACATAAATCTTCCTTTTTGTGCTGGTGTATCAGCTTCAGTTTACCCGAAATAGAACTACAAAAATAGATCTATAACCATATATAAACAATTTTTTCTTCTGTGCTCCTCCAGTTTTTAAAAATCATTTTAAAATCATACAGCTATTTTTAAACTAGATTTTTGCAGCTTAACTGGCCTAGCATATCAAAACAATGTAGTCATCAAGAGAGTTACAAAGATAGAGGAACAAGCACACTATGAAAGCATGGCAGATGGTATTATTGTCAAAATGGAAGAGAGCTGGTGGTCAAGTCTAATAATTCATTGAAAGCTACATCATGCCTGAACTTTCACACATGAAGAACTTAAGGTTTAAATGCCTTAATTCATTTTACAAATATTCTACTGATGAATACCAAGCAGAATCCACAGATTCTCCTATCAGTGCAGGGGAAAACCACATGCTTTCCTGGGAAACTAAACCTATGTATTTGCTATGACCAAAACTGTTTTCAGAGAAGCTGTTGAGTCTGGCAAGATCTCACACAAGAATTATACTGGTGTAGGTCACTAATTTTTACCAAATTACTCCCAACTTACACCATTACAAATGAGCTCACGATACCATTTAGTCTTCAGTGGAAGTAAAATCTAACCCATAAAGACGCATCTGCACTCCAGCAAAATGGAAGTGATGAATCATATTCTTGCCCTAAGAGTGGCACAAAGGAGCAATCAGCTTGAGCTGATGTTCTGGCACTAGTTAAGAACAAACTCGTGACTCCCCGTGTTCTAAGTTCCTCAGCCCTTGAGATGAAGCTCCCATAGTCTGCAGCAGCATGAAATAGAGTCACTGATGATATTCAGAGTGCCTTGCATCCAAAAAAAAGAAACAACTTCAGAGCACACAAATAGTGTTTAAAAATAATTTTACTAGTCACAATTGACATTTGAGTTAAAGCTTCGTTTTGAATTAACACCTCACCGTACTTTGAAATGGGAATTGAAAAATGCCATGTGAAATGATTTAGCTACTGTAAGAACTTGGTCAGAATATAAATGTGTAAGGGTTCAGGGAGATGGAGAATGACCCTAAATGGCTGAGCTATCAGTTGCACTCTAGGCAGCACCGTGAAACCCAAACCACAGTTTTGTTAGCTCAGTGCTTATTACAGGAGAAGAATGGAATCTGCTGAGCAGCTTTACTATGTCTGCTGCCACCCTAATTTCTTCTTGAAGCCTCACTGGATTAGTAACTACAACTGATTTTGCAAGAGTACAATTCCTGTTAATATGGCAAGTAGAACATCCAAAAGCTGGGCTACACTGGGGTGAAGAACCAAATTGTCATGTTTATATAGCATTTTAACTCTTTAAAGCATTGCAAAATACTGAGTAATTAATTTTTAGAGCATCCATGAAGACAGCAAATCAGATCTTGTTCTTTATGCTTGGATTCAACCTAAATTGCAGGGATCTTGGAAACTTTGTAGCAAAATGATATTTGTGGAGGCGAGATGCAATGTGTTTTCAAACAAAGCAGGATGTCAGGTCAATCCTGTGCTAGGAAATAAAAGGTGAGTAGGTGCCTGCCTTGCAGCATTCCTAGATGTTAACATTCTCCTCTCTGTCCATAAATACCTCTGAGAATAAATGTTTAATAGACCCTCACAGAAAAGTGCCTGCCTTCAACTCTGCAGCTCAAAAAGAGTTTTGTGGTTTTTTAAGAGAAAACTTGGGCTCTACACCATCTTGCACCTACTTTTTGTCTTTCTTTACACACTTAGTGCTCCAGTATTCAACAAATACTCTCTTCTTAACAGATCAAACAAGACACTTAGAAGCATGAAGCCTTTCAAAGACAAAATGAACAGGAGACCACGGGGGTCAAGAGTAAGGGCTAAAAGGTAAATCACAATTGTACTCCCAATTAATTTGCTGTTTCCTGTCAGCCATGAGTCAGGAAAGCTGCATGGGTAAGGCCATCCTTGCCAAGCTGGTGGAGCCAGATGGTGTGATATGATTGGATGGGATGTGATGGAGTTAATATTAATGTTTTCCTGCTGCCTGCTCCTGCCTAATCAAGGGTGCTGCTTCACACTGGTTTGGGGCAGGAGTCTGCAAAGCCAAGGAGTTCTGTCATTCTAAGGAAACGTGAAGCAGGAGTTTCTCTTTGTCTAGACAGGTGCTGATTTCTGGACTTGGTACCCAAAGTTTTAGGCAGACTTTTTCCTGCAATTTTTTATTTAAGGGAGTTGCCACAGTATTGGGAACACCCATCTTCAAAATGCATTCAAATTTACATTTTTTTATCTGGAGTTGTGGATCATTGCTCTGTGGGCACTCTTCTTTCCCCCAAATTGTGCTATAAGATAGTATTTGAAAAGTCAAAGCAGTAACTCACAAGTCATTTCTTTTACTCGCTGCCACAATTTAGCATTTTACAAAGAATGTGCAAGAGTTCCTTTCATTGAGCTGAAACAACACCACAGCATGTTACATCCTTTTCCTGAGCTTCAGAAGAGAAATTCAGCATGTTTCTTTACTCTTTCCATCCCATCAGTGTAGGATTTCTCAAATAAGGAAGCACTTCCAAACAACCCAAATTTGGATACAATTTTGATACTGGAGCATTAACAATTGCCACCACCTTAAAATCACTGGGGTCACATCCTGCAGCACCTGACATTCATTCAGGTAAAATGTTAATCAGCTTAAATGGTGACTTCACATCAATAAGGGTTTCCTGATCTCACATTCTCTTGTTTTTCATTTTTAATCAGGGTGGATTTTTCAAGTCCACATAACCTTTCCTCACAGGCAATTAAGGCAAATTTTGATCCTAAATAATCCAGTTTTTAATTGTAATCTATTTCTAGAACGCACTTTCATCTTAATATATTGCACTTTGTTGGTGATAGAATCCCCATTTACCTACCCATAGTAAGAAAAATTATTTTTCTAATATAATTTGCATTTGTTTTAATTTGAAAGCTCTCATCTCTATGGCTTGTGTTCTGATACTTGGTATATTCTCTTCTTTAATAAGCAGTAATTCAACTACCTGTCTTTGTATTCTATAACTATAAAGAATACAGAATTTTAAAATAATTGTTTTATTTATAACATTTAGTAACACAAAAGCCACTCCAAAACCTAGACTGGAAGAAAATATTTTCAGCTAAATTACATTATCAAATTTCATGCAATTTCTATTAACAATATGAACTAAAATCTGGTTTGGCTTTTCATACTGAAGTGGTACATCTGATCTTCTCAGGCACAAATGCTATTTTTAAATTAAAAACTGCTTCTATAAATATTTCAGCTTTAAACACCCATAATTCCATTTATCTTTTTTTTTTTTTTTTTACATCAAGAATTGCAGCAGGGCCTTGGAGAGGTTAAACAACTACAAAAACCCCTAACATGCCCAAAATGACTGCTAGTAGCATTTCCCCTAGTTCAAAGCAGGCTGCCCATAATTCTGAGGACAAGACAAGGTCACCAATAAACATCAGTGAACTGTGTCTGCTTTTGCAAGTTCCACATAAAAATAGTGCATCCCTAGGAACACAAAACAGGCATAATAGATTGGTTCACATCAGAACACACATAAGCCCAAGAAGCTAATAATCTTCTGATTGCAAGAGGCTCTGCCTCAATTATTTTACAACACTAGCAGCAGCCTCCTTTGTATGGGGTTAAGGGGAAAAGTTGCTTTGTGACTTTAAGCAATCAGAACTAATGCCAGGACCAAATTAAGCTCTTTGTAGGCAGAAGTAAAAGGCTGTATTTGGCCTGCTACCATCTACACATTTGGCAGAACTGGACCCAAAAAGCTCCAGAGCACATCACGAAGGCATCAGCAGCTGAATTATCCTCTCCCACCAGAAATCACATACGCAGCAGGGTGGGAATAAAGCTGTTTCCCACCACCTTATTTCTTCTGAAAGTAAGAAGTGATTCCAGGAGGGATGGAGGGTACCACCTACCCGCAGCTGTGTGCATCACAGGATACCCAAAAAATACCCAAAAAATACCCAAAATATCCAAAATCACAGGATACCCAAAAAATAACCAAAATACCCAAAAAAGCAAAAAGCGCCCTGCACTATCCTCTCTACATAAACTGCCTTCAGCTCTGAGCAGGAAATACACTCATCAAGCGACCTGAGCCACATGCTCCCCCATAAACTGGGAGGGGAAAACCACATGGCAACCATAAACTCCGTGAGTACAATATCAGCCTGGGAGAGGCCAACACGTGGAAGTTACCACAAGTGGTACATGAAGAAGGAGCTCCTGGATAAGTTGCTCTCATCATAACAGAACATTGAGGGAAAGAGTGCTGTCACCCTGAATACCCAAGTGACAGTGACTACTGAACACTCAGGGGAAGATTAAGGACTTCTGAAATACTCAAAACCTTTGTTATTAGACACTTTCTCTTATTCAGGTCCAAAGGATAAGCCAGCGTATACCCTAAAATGCATTATATTTAAATAAGAGATTTACCAGCTGTCCCATCTTTGTCCCCCACCCAAAAAAAAGGAAAAACACGCAGCATATATTACTTTTGTTTCTCCACTACTTGACACTGTTTAAGGTATCAATTCATTGCATCTTCTGCACACTTTCCTTGTCATTTTTCATTCTTACCCCTCCTTAGCTGTCTGGGTTCAGAGCACATTTAAAGTACCAAAAAGAGAGAAACACAATTTCTTCCTTCTTGTTGGTTTCAAGACATATCTTCATTTAGCCAAACTATCGTGTCCTCCACCTTTTACTTCCCAGCCACAACATACAGTCAGCAAGGATGTTTGTGTTGACATCTTCCCATTTTTCCTTCCTGGGGCCCTGTGGAAGCTGGTGTGTTCCCGGTTAATAGTGGGAAGAGTAGATTTTATGATGGAAGCTTACAGAAAAAGAAACACACATTTGATGTCTCCTTGCTAAATTTTCCATGAGGGGAACTACATCGTTTACATACAACACTGTCAATATTTCAACTGGCAAACTTGATAAATACTGGAAATATTTTGGGGGAAAAAAAAATCCTCATTATTTTTTCACCAGCAGAAAATTCTCCATAGAGATGGTATATTAGGTATCTTCAGAGGTATTTCATTAATATGGGCAAATCTGTAAGGGTAAAGAGGGTAAAAACCTCATCAAACTATATGAGAGAAACTACTCGTCCATGCATTAGAAGTAGAAGGTAAAAATTACTGTAAATGAAGAATGACACTGGTCATTGTCATAAGAAACCAAAGCAAAATGTAAACAAACATTATCAACATTGATTTTTAAAAAATATTTCTGAAAGGTACAGGCCTACGGCTAAAATACAGTAAAAATTCTCCTAATGAAATTTTTTTCTTGATCGTGTCCATTTAACTTACAGTCAATAGACTCTCTTTAAAGAAAGGGCACCAAGAGAGTCCTCTATTAGAAGCTATCCATAATTACTTCCAAGTTAATTTTTGCCTCGAGAAGCATTTTTCTAGACCAGGTACCACAGGAGATCATGATTTTGCCCTGGCCAGACCAAAATGATGGAAGTGAATATCTAAAATGCTCGATTCACTTACCAGGATATGCCCAGGCATTACCTGGGAATATGGAGGCTAAAAAAATGCATAAATTCATGCCACTAAGCAAGATTTTTGTTACTGTGCAAACAATAAAAGCCCTAAAAGTTATTGAAGTCACAGGGTCACATTGGCCTCAGTGAATAGTGCAGCTGTCCTAAACAAAAATGGAAGTACTAAGTGTTCCCTAAATCTGCAGTTTCAAAGGTTAACAGGAAGGACTTGGTAAATTATTTCGTCTCTAACCTCAAATGTGCGTTGCCTCTTCATACTGACCAACTGCAGCCTTTCCCACCTAATTTTATTTAAAAATAAGGTGAACATAGTATTTCTGCATCTCACTGAGGCATTTGTGAAGTTGAGACCTTGTAATGAACGAACTGAAAATCCACATCAACTGTAGTGTTACTAAATGGCACCCTGTGGTTTGATTTTCATTTAAAAATAACCCTCTTTAACACAACATAAGTACATGGCAACACTACTACAAGACATTCTTTTCAGTTTTTGATAACAAAGTTTTAAGTGTGTGGATTAAAATTTCTCAGGGTGGAGGTTGAATTTATTCTCCAAGTTTCTGGAGAAAAAAAATCAGTCCTTTTTAAAAGAAGGGTAAGAAGTGCTTTATCTTACAATATTCAAAAGTTCACATACTCAAAATTCCCAATGAAAATGGATAATAAATGCTCCAAAGCCAGGACTTGCAATCTGACAAGCAACATTGCCCAGATTCCAAGGCCTTCTGTCACGTACATGACTTGAATCTTGAGTCAAGTCAAAGTTCCATAAAAGAACTGTGACTTCCGTATGCTCCGTGTGGAAAAAGAACAAGCTATAGGGCCAGAGCCATCCCGGAACACCAGAGGCACTGAACTTAAAAACTTCACAGAACTTCACACCTGGATCTCTACACTCTTCTGCAGGTGCCTGTTTTCTCCCTGAGGCTGGCACAAGAGTACAACCACTTACACTCATTATCAGTTTACTCCTGTTTTTCAAACGGTAAAACAAGGGCTATGAATGGAAATGTTTAGGCTGTTTTAATAAATTTTAAAAGTAAAAACATTGTGTGTATTTAAATTTGGGGATGGGTGAGGATGTGTGTTTCAGGAGGTGCAAGACCAAGAAAATGATATCCGAAAGACTGAGTGAATGATACAAAGTTCAGCCTCTGTGAGTAACATCATCTCTCTGCTTCCATGGAATTACAATATTTATATTATGTTCAAGCACTACTTTCTGACAGAACCCCTGGAACACCTTACTTCTGTGATATTGATTCATCTTCTCTACCTTTGGAACTAAAAGACTGAGCAAAGAGGTTGCATTTACAGTGAAATCCCTGACCCTAGGAAAAAGGCACATCTCCACAGTGAACCACGCTGATATCTCTGTAACTCCAGCAGGAGTCACAGCCTTTGCTGATGGACAATAGGAAAAGACGGTCTGAACAGTGTTTGTCAAACTATGATGTCATGGCCATTTGAAGACAGCCACTCCATCGTTTGGTACCCCAAGTCAAGCTGTAATCGCCCTTCACATGCAGGAACTTGTTGATGGTTCAATGAAGGTGACTAGGGAAAATTAATTTTCCATCAATTAGAGAGGGACAAAGGCTGTTCTTGCATATACTTCTCTGACAGAATGCCTTGATGGCCAAATTCAATAAAAGTTGGGAAAAAAGGTTAGGAATTTGGGCCTTGGAAACGAGAATTCAACTTTTACCATCATCCTCAAAATGTGATTTTTCAGATGCAGATTATCAGCTGTTCTTCTGGGACACTAAACACCTCAATGAGCCCAGACCTTCAATGACCTAATTATTCAGTCTTATTTTTCAGTAATCTGTTGTTTTCCTTGTCCTCTGGTAGGATAAGGAAATGTCCTACTTTTTAACAGTGTCCTCATGAGTGCCCTATCCTCAAAAAGGGGAGGAAAAAAAAAACCCAGACATGTGGAACACTCCCAGTCATGAATCTGTGCCTATTGATGGTGCACAGTAAGAGCACAGAGAATGCTCTTCCCGTTTCATAACCTGTTGCACTTCCATCTTTGTAACATCACAAAGAGTATTTCTTTCATCAGAAGTTTTGTTTCTAAAGCTTTATACCAGTTGAAACATGCAATAACTTGTGCAGTATCATGTCCTCATTTAATCTCAGTGGATGTAACATGTAGGTCTATAGCTGGCTCATTTTCCCATATGACAACTTTCTGGTGTTCTGGACAGTCACAAACTTCAGTTTTCAAATCATACAAAGTATTTCCTCCCCTCATTTGCTTCCCTTTGTTTTGTTTAGAATGAGTAACTGAAATAAAATGATCATTTCTTTTTCCTTATACAAGACATGAAATAATATATTATAAATCAAATATATGCATAAGAACTAGGCACAACCTGAAAATCCTTTTCTAATCTAATTTCACAAAGGTTACTGACTGCTCTGTACACGTACACGAGGACATTCAAAAATCCTAACAGTGTGCTGGGCCTGCATTCCAAAAAGTCATCTTGATGCCTCCTTCTACTCCCTTTCCCTGGAATAAAGCTCTCTGATACATGGCTCAAAAGTCCACGTATCAAAGACTGGGCAGCGATTGACTCTGAGCAGTACAGTCAGTTCACTTCCCCAGAACAAACAGCACTACCTGCTCTGATTAGCCTTTTCACTCTCCTGAGAATCTTTATGTAATGTTGCATTAGTAGCCTTTACTAAATTAGAGAACCAAAAGGGAAGATAAATCAATATGAATGTACGTTTGCTGATATTGATTTTTCCTCTCATAGTCAGCATGGGAATATTGTGGCTCCTATTAATACAGGGAGTAGAAGAGCTTTAAATGGTTCTGTTTGGATAATTACCCAGTAGTTTGGGAAACTTATTCAAACTTCTTTAGTCTGTAATTTTGGACTAGACACTTCATGAAATCAATTCTTTCTCATGAATAATCATGTTAATATGTTGATGACAATTTCTTGATGTAGCTGATCAAGAAGATGACTGGGAGAGGCATTCAGCCTGATATTCATAAAAAAGGGATGGAGGGCTGGGCAACGTGAAGGTCAAGGGCAGCCTAGGCTGCAGCAAACACATGAAGTGCATTCCACACTTCAGCATCCTGGAACAAGCTGAGCAAGAGAAATATTGGGAAAACAACTTCGGAATTGGGACTGTATTTCAGTTTGTTTAGAAATGGTCTGTGGGGGGGATCCCACAGGAGACAGCCCTGCAAGACTAAGTGACCCAGGAATGTGCTTGGTCCTCACAGACCCCTTTGGAGTGCCCAGGAATGGGTCAGTCTGACAGGACAGGCAGGAGTGAAGCCAGCATGGCAGGAAGAACAGGCATGGATGGACAGGGAGCTCCCATCTCAGCTCAAGAACACGGAGATGGAGAGCCAAAGCCAAAGCTCAGACATAGTTGGAAAAAATGAGAGATTAAAGGGAAGAAGGGCTTCTCTAAGGACATTGGCAGCAAAGGGAAGGCTGGAAAAATATGGTCCCAGAGCTCAGTTTGACAAAGGACATGGATAACGCTCAGTTACTCAGTGACTGTTTTGCCTTACATCTTCCTCTGTTTATTTATTTTTGGTTTGGGGGGCTTGTTTGGGTTTTGTGGGGGGGAAGGGCTTTAGTTCCTGGTAAGGTTTGTCTTTAGGCCTTCAAAGCCTCCAAGCCTGGTGTCCGTCTGTGGGAGTGGAGCACTTAAACCAGTTGGACACACACAGATCCTTGGGACAACATGAGCTGTGTCTGAAGGTGTGGAGAAAAGAGGCCAAGGTCCCTGTGAAGTTGTCCTCTCATTTCTGAAAGGTCATGACTGTCGGGGGAGGTTTTTGAGGAATAGCAAGGCAAACACCACATCCACCTCCAGGAAGGAGGAGCCAAGGAGCTGTAGGGCAGTCAGCCTAACTTCAGTTCCTGAAAAGATCATGGAATAAGTCATCTTAGAAGCCATATCCAAGCACACAAAGGATAAACAGGAACAGCCAGGCTGGAATTACCAAAGGCATACAACGCCACACCAGCCTGATGCTTTTTTATGGTAAGATCACTGGCTCTGTGGACAACTTACCCTGACTTTGGCAAGGCCTTTGACAGTCCCCCATACAGATTTGTAGCCCAGTTTCAGAGCTGTAGACCAGGCACACAAGAAAGATGAAAATTTCCCTGGAATGGCACAAATCACAAATGGGATGGAATAACCCCAGGCACCAGCAGAGGCTGGGGAGCAGCTTTGCAGAAAAGAGCCAGGTGTCCTGGTAGGAAAAAAGGCTTAACACGAGCGAGTAGCAGGCCCTGGCTGTGAAGGAGGCCAGCCACATCCTGGACCTACTCAACAAGAGTGCTGCCAAGCAGGTCACAGTGAAGTAATTTCTGAGACCACAACTGGAATACCCCATCTAGCTTTGGGCTGCTCAGTATAAGACACTGCGATAAGAACAAGTCCAGAGCCTCTAAGAGAATTAGGGGGCTGAGGCACACACTGGACGAGTACAGGCTGAGGGAACTGGGCTTGCTGAGCTTGAAGAAGAGATGACTAAGAGAGACCTTGTTGCTGTCTTCAGGTGTTCAAGAGGAAGGTACAGAGCAGTAGGTGCTGGCCTCTTATCAGAGCAAAAGAATGAGAGGCAGTAATATAAAGGAAGAAATTCCAATTATACACAAAGAAAACAATTTTTATTACGAGGGTAATAAAACACTGGAACAGGTTTCCCAGAAGTGCTGTGGAATCTCCATTCCTGTTGCTACTGCTTTAGTTTAAGCCAAAGATCTGTTCGGAAACATTTTCACAGAAAAGGCAAATTTGGGATCTTTTTTTTCCTTTTACTGTAGCGGTTGAAGTACAGTATGCTCATTCACAGAACAAAGACCATATTCCTCAGTACCATAGGACAGCTCAGAATCAATGCAACTACAAATCTCATGTGGTCATCATTCTCTCCCAGTATAGCAAGATGGATTTGCCATGTGAAAGGAAAAACCCTTAAGTCAGGCAACCTTATTCACATACACTGAATGAAAATGTAGTCATCACCGAGGGAGTTAATGCAGATATGAGGATATCAAACTTCAGAAAAGCTTTACATCATTTCATTGCTTAAAATTTTTAGTGATAAGCAAAATGAGCCTCTCTCTCCTTTTGGGCCTGTGGTTTTTTGCGTGCAATCACACATACATGTTCTACCTAAAGCTCAGATAAAACAGCTTGGTTTATATAATTTTTGCAAACAGCAATATCCAAGATAGAATGTTAAAAATAGTGCCCCACGCCTTTCCCTCCCTCTGTATCCTAAACCACATTTCAAACCACAGTCTCTATTGACACACTTTTAGGATAAGTACGACTTTTAGGATAAAATGTTACTGCTATTTGTCAGCTGGAGTTAATGATACTCAGACATTTGAAAATGTTAGACTGCATCATCTCCCTTGGAACTGTGCAGACGGCTTCTACATCTTGTGGCAACTGTTGCCAAGTAGTAGGGAAAACAGAGATGCTTTCTAGCAGGCTTTATCGTTTCATAAATACTTCCTCAATTGTTACAACATTTTTCTTGATGGTCAATCAACTTCTCCTGCAATTGTTACGTTTATGTCTCTTTCGTCCTCGACAGAAAATGTCTGTTGGTCTGTATCCCTCAGAAACCCCTCAAAGAGACAGGAAATGTGCGTGATGCTCTGTCTGGATTCCAATTGCTCAGTGCTGCGTGAGGGGAGAGCCTCCATTTAGTTTTACACATTCTCGGTAGGTTTACCAGTGCTTTGATGAGCCAGCAATTTCATTGTAGATAACAGAGCAAGTTGAGCTGAATATTATAAGATTAATTTAGAATGATAATAAAATTAACAGATTTAGACAATCCAAAGCATGAAAAATAGGAGGGGAAAAAAAAAAAAAGAAACCCAGTCTTGGTACTCCTTATGGACACTTTTCTTTGAAAAATCCATGCAGTTCATGTTTCTGTCAGGTGAGGTAATACGCCTGTAAATTTAATCTGACAAGAGAAGCAGCACAGCATCACCAGAAAATGACAAAATCAGATTGCAAGAGAGGGACAGCCAAATGCCTTCATAGCTCTCAGAATCCACTGAGGGAAACAAATTCACATAACTGTAATAAACCCAGACTCAGACACTCGCTGGAGGTTTGTGGTGCTAATACCTTTAGTTTCCACTTCAAAATGTCATTCAAAAGTGCTTAAATCTTCTATTGGTTGCCTGATGTAGGTGGCTTTGCCCAAATCCAACCCTTCTAAAAACCAGAGATAGACTGCATTTATTGTTTCCAAGGGCAACACTTCAAATGTTACCAAGTTTTATTTTCTGGTACAGTTACACAAATCTGAACTCTTTTTTCTACCCAGGCTTTTCTTCTCATGCCCACAAACCCTAAAGCAACACAAATAATGACCAAAATGAAGATCTAAAATAAAAATGAAACATTTTTACTCTTCAGGAAGCTGCAAGTAATTGTATTTAAAGTATAGACGTAATTGTGGATCCTTATTGCAACATGCTGCATAACAAAAGATTTAAAAAAATCAATTTTCAGTTTGAAAGGAATCTTACTTTAAAACAAATCTCTCCTTCATATTTCCTAGCCAAATGAAGCCAGTAACAAATAAAAATATTCACCCAAGACTTTGTGCCAAAATATAAAGATCATAGCTTAGGTGATCTCACCTTAAAAGACACTTTAAAAATAGCTTTTAATGCTAACTTCAACTACAGAAGGTATATTTGTGAGAACCTGGAGGAGCACCTGGAGGAGCAGAGCTGAAATAGCCACTAGCATCACAAGAATTTCCTCACAGCAACGTCCATGGGCAGCTATCAAAAATGCAGAAGCATTGGGGGAATATTTAAGACAGAAACTTCCCTTTACTTGCTTGGTTACCTTAACTCTAGGGATCCTTCCCTATATCATCATTTATCTGTTCTCTGAAATTCAATATTGTTACAACATCCTTAACTTCATTCACTCATGTCTAAAGCTAAGAAATGCTGTTTCAGTCTTTAACACCAACACTCTTCATTTAAAACACAAACACAACAAAACCCAAGAAGACACTTCTGTCAGTCAAGAAGGAAATAATGCAAATTCTCTTAATAAAGTAACACTATAACAGCTGTAAGTATAAAGTTATTCAGATTTTTCTCCTTCTACTTCCTCAGTTAACTCAAACAGAGGTATGATGTGCATGTTCAGAACTCAGAAAAAGATATTTTGGCGCTACAGGCACAGCTGCCCAGCTCTATCAGATTCCCTGTCATGGCTCTGTGATGACTCCAATCCCTCCATAGGGCGAGAGCTGCTGTGCCAGGTAAGGTGTAAAAATGAGGTCCTGACTTAATATAATTATCTAATGGAACCTTCCATAGTTGGAATTAATTAAATAGGAACATCTTCTGGTTGGAAAACACCTCTTTTAGAGCAACAGGTGTTTGATTCTGCCAATTTAAATGGTGATTACCAGAGAGATGTGGTTGGAAAGGTGTTATCTCAGGGAAGACGTAATTGCTACTGTATCTTATTAACCTATGGGAAATAGCAGGACTGCCTGGTCCTCCTCAGTGTTTTGGTGGCTTGTCTAGCCAATCAGCCAGGCAAAGAATGAATCTGATGGATCAAAACAGTTTCTGTCAGTTTATCAGGACAGCAATAAGCTAATGGTTATCAAGAATATTTTATTGAACTCCAGAACATACAGTTGTGGTAACAAAACTACAGGAAATAAAATCATGTACTGGCTCCAAATGGTTGCCTTCTCATGATAAAATCTAGTGTTAAATTTTAACTGTAGTTATGTAGTATGGGGGTGGAAGTAAAGGAATTTGCAAAGTTAAACCTTATGAGAAATGCTACTGAAGTCAGTGTATTCTGTTGCATTAAATAAATAAAGAAGGAGGAAAAAGCCTTCTGTAAGTTTTGACAGCATTTTTTTCTTTGCTATAGCAGGAAAATCAACAATATAGGTTTGGAACATTATCAGCATTAGAGAGAGACTGGAGGATGAAATCTAGAATTTTATTAAGAGATCTGACAGAGTCATACTCACAAATGTATAGCTACAAAAGTCAGGCAAATTTTGTGGATAAAGGCAACACAACACCTTTTATTGTGGTAACTACATCAACCAGGAAAAATATTCCACACACAAAAAATCTTTTTTAGGTTTATCATATTCTCATTTCTGCTTATCTAAAGACAAGACACTGAAATCACATAGTCACTTAAAACATTGAAAATGTAACACTGATGAAAATTAAAATTTTACTGATTAAATGTACACAAAGAAGATTTTTTTCTTCTCCTGAATAACACTAGAATTCAATGCAATTACATTGGTATAGACTCTCCCTTCCTCCTCCTAAAGTAAGTCTTTTCCTGGTGTTGAATTTGTTTCTTCAGCTCAGATTATGCCCTCTGAAAAATGACTAAAGCTAAATCAAAAAGAATTCTTCACAAGTATAATATGTACATAGGAAGTTAGAAAGAAAAAATTGTAGCTTTAAATGGTAGCAGGTAACTTTCCTCTAGCTCTCCTCAAGCCAAGCCACTGGCAGAAACTGGGCCTATAAAAAAGGTAAAGCTCAGCATCTTGCAAATAAATGCATAACAAAAGAGAAAGTAAAGAGTTACATTTTGCTAAGTGATTTTGATAGTAAGTCAGTCAAAGAAAAAAGAAGTCCTTTGGTAAAAACTCAGGCTCTTAAATGCAGGAAAAACGCAACCCTCAACTGAAAATCATAGTAAATTATAGTTAATTATTTTGTACACTGTATGTATAATATCAGAATTCCAAAGCCAACAATGAACACTATCCCATTCCTGTGTGGACTAACACCAGCAGAAAATCTCGAAACAGTCTCATAAACTTCACCAGGGTACCACACTGCAGACAAACACGTGCCTGCTAGGAACCTAAAGTGCTGGGCTTTATCTGGGGGCAGGGGGGAGCTGTTTAGTACTGGAATGAAAGCAGCCAGATTTAGTTTTAGTGCAGAAGAGTGAGTATTTTAAAAACAGCAGCAGATGAAACTACAATAGCCTGACCCTATACTCATGAAGGAACCTTTGGCAAGTAATAACTTCCTAACAAAAAGACTAAAATTGTTTAAACCACGTGGGCTGGAGTTAAGAAGTGGTCTAAGAGCACAACTGAGAATTTCAATTTTTGAGCACGAGGAAAGGATTCCAGCACAATCTACTGAGAGCCTTAATAAATGTGGGCCGAAAAGACCATTAAGGCACATTTCAGATGTGCCTGGGGAGGGCTGCAGCCAGACCCCAGCACAAACCACAGGGCGACAGAAGTGCCACCAAAACCATCCACAGAAAATCCCACGCTCAGTGTCCATGGTTTGCTGTGGGAAGCGTGCCTGAGTCTCTACAGGTGTCACAGATTCTTGAATGGGAAAGTTTAATAACTGCCTGAAAAACCCCTGTGAAAAGGTTTGGCCTAAGCATCTCCACTAAAGGAGACCTTCAAAATGTCAAGCTGCATCAATTTTGCCTTAAATTGGTCTGAATATTACCTACACTAAATCCTTTTCATACCATATCAAAAGCAAGATGTGGTTTGGAGTTTTTTAACAGAACAGTATCCAGGTAGGTAGAAGACAAAAAAAAAATACATTGTAATTATATACTTCATGAGATTATGACATTTTGAAAGCTAAAAAATTACCTTGTTTCACAAACAAAATTACAGCAAAATCATTCAGACTCGGTTTTGTAGTTATTATGAACTACTGGATTACTGACTGTAAGAACCATGCATACCATAGTTTAAAGAATCAATGTTTTTAAGCTGTGACATTTTTGCTAAAACATGCTTAAGTTTTTAGATGCAGTGAGAATTCACAGTGTTTCTTTTCCTAACAGTACCTTGTTCCATTGGAAAATTTTTAGCCTAGTATCAAGCAAAAGCACCACAAAGCAGGGCAGAACTAATGGCTTTATTAAATATATTTACTTCAGGCTAAATGGAAGGAGTAATTACATCCCACCTATACAGGAAAACAGCTGGAACCAGCTGAAGGTACCTCAGAGTGAAACAGAAAATATAAAAAGGCCTGATCAGAAGCTTGACAGGTTCAGTGACTCTAAACAGAATGTTAGGGAACTGTGTGAGAAAGGGACACAGGCGTCTGGGAGGGAGATGGCAAAAAGCAGCTACAAAGTCACCAGAAACACACAGGCAAAATTTCTGCCTCAAACTTTTTTTTTCTTTTTCATGGCTGCAACATATCTTCTACAATCTGTATACTGCTTTCTCCTACCTGGTAACAGTAACTTTTAAAATTCAAATAAACAGCCTTTCAATAGCACACTCCTCCTTATGGGAGTTTTTGCAATATGCGGCCCACCCAACCATTAAAAAAAAAACCAAAAAACCAAAAAAAACCCAAAAAAACATCCAGGAGTGGGACTCCGAGATTTCTAAGCCATGGTGGCATGTTTGGACTTTGTGGAAGTAGGAGAATTGCCAAAGAATTGAAGATGATGGTAGTGAGAAGCCCCAGAACATAAGGAGTAATGTGCTTAAGGGTGCCTGGAAACTGTGAATTGAGAACTATTTAATCAGCAAAAAGAAATTAGTCTGCATCTGTTAACTATTTAAGCAAAAACTCACTTATCTTTCCTACTACTAGTTTTTCTTTTTTTTTTTTCCCCTTTCTACTCTGGTCATTTCCAGACCAAGGACAGCAGTTTTCCTTGTCCACCATGACTCCATGTGTCTTCCTCGCTTTTACAGGATCTGTAGGTCAGCCAGAGTTTTGCAACAGAACTGCTTAGAGCCATTTTCCTACCACAAGTATCACAAAAAACCCTTACAAATTTCTGAACTGTAAAGCAGTGTTTCATCACAGCCCCAAATCAAACAAGATGGCTTTAGAAGAGGAAGTGAGAGTGAGACAGGTTATAACTAGAGTATGTTCAGATGTCTCCTCTCCTAATATATGCTTGCAGAGCAAACTGTAGGTCCTTATTCTTAGTGATGCAATTTTTAGTGGTCTTTTGGGATACAATAAAACCGATATAGTCTCTCCTAAGTCCCAAGAAACAGCCTTTCTTTCTGTCCTTTTTGACAACGTGGCCATTCGCAACTCCGCTCAAGAGACTCACTGTCCCTACATTTAATACTGTCAATTCCCAGCTTGCTGTAGCTCAATTCTCTCCTATCCCCACTTCACACCATGGAAGTTTTCTACCTAGGCTTGCCCATTTGCTCTTGGGACAGATGCTACTGTTCACTCTATCCCACGGGCTCCATCTGGCCTAGAGTGAGAAGGGAAGAAAGCACAACAGTAGACCTCATCCCCTCTGTCCAGCTACTGTCCTTTTAAAAATGTTGCGTCAGGAATATTGCAAACAATTCAGACAGCACCCACTACTTTTGCCTTTGGTTCTTCCAGGATATCCTGATCTCTGGAAGAAAATATATCACCCTACTGCTTCTGTATAGGGAAGGTGGTAACTCCCTCCAGGACTGCTATGTCAGTCTGAGGTGATGAAGTAAAAATAATTTGCTCTTACTGGGGCTCAGGCAGGAGGGTTAAGCAAATCTTTTCCATGTATGTATGTACTGACCTTATCTGCGTGCCTCATAAAACTCACATATTTCTTGTAAACTGTGGGTACCAATGGATTAATAATAAACATGTGTGACGGTAAAAAGTGGCAACTGAATTCTTGGTCTTGTCCATCTGTTGCTCGCCGTTTGTGTAACTCCATATTATAGTATGCCTGTTTAGGTTTCAGCTGCTTGTCGCACGTATGAATGTGTATATATATATATATATATATGTGTATATATATATCCACACGAGGGTTGTGTGATGGTTGGGTTTGCAGTGCTGTTCCCTGGGCTCGGTGCAGGAGGGTGTGAGTGTGTGCCAGCGAACACAGACTGAGTGTGCTCAGCGATGCCAGCCCACTCCTTTCCCGAGCCCATGGGAAGCTCATGGATACCTCTGGGGACAGACACACGTGTGGGGTTTGCTCGGGGCCACTCCCTGCAGGGACACCAGAGAGCCCACACAGAGTCACGGAATTATTCGGGATGGAGGGGACCTCTGGGGATCGTCCCGTCCAACCCTGCCCGGGCAGGGGCACCTGGAGCCGGTGGCACAGGAACGCCTCCAGGTGGGTTTGGAACGGCTCCAGAGAGACTCCCTGGGCAGCTGTGCCAGTGCCCCGTCACCCTCAGTGTAAAGTTCTTATGCTGAGGTGAAACCTCCTGTGTTTTAGTTTATGTCCACTGCTCCCTCGTCCTGAAGTCTGGCACTTTCCTCTTGGCACACGCACTGATGAGATCCCCCTCAGTCTTCTCTCTCCTGGACTAAACAGCTCCAGCTCCCGCAGTCTCCCCTCATAAGGGGTGAGTCCAGCCGGGGCAGGGGCAGGGGCAGGAGCAGCACAGCACTCCCAGGAGGACTGGGAGCCGAGGCTGAGCTAAAGCCACCAGGCTGAGCCGGGCACACTGAGGCGTGTGTAGGATGGTGTCCCAAGCGATCCCGTGTGTGCCTGTGCTGCAGTGTCCAGCTGGTCACTCCGAGCGATCCCGTGTGTGCCTGTGCTGCAGTGTCCAGCTGGTCACTCCGGGCGATCCCGTGTGTGCCTGTGCTGCTGTGTCCAGCTCCTCACTCCGGGCGATCCCGTGTGTGCCTGTGCTGCTGTGTCCAGCTCCTCACTCCGGGCGATCCCGTGTGTGCCTGTGCTGCTGTGTCCAGCTCCTCACTCCGAGCGATCCCGTGTGTGCCTGTGCTGCAGTGTCCAGCTGGTCACTCCGGGCGATCCCGTGTGTGCCTGTGCTGCAGTGTCCAGCTGGTCACTCCGGGCGATCCCGTGTGTGCCTGTGCTGCTGTGTCCAGCTCCTCACTCCGGGCGATCCCGTGTGTGCCTGTGCTGCTGTGTCCAGCTCCTCNGGCGGGCGCAAGATGGCGGCGGCGCTGGGCCGGGGGCTGGACATCAGCCTGGCGGCGCTGCGGCAGCACGACCCCTACATCAGCGGCATCGTGGACGTGGCCAGCCAGGTGGCGCTCTACACCTTCGGGCACCGCGCCAGCCAGTGGGTACGTGCGCGCCCCCGCGCCCGCCAGTGGGTACGTGCGCGCCCCCGCCGCGCCCCGCTGGGGGCGGGGCGTCGCCGCCACAAGCCACGCCCCCTCCCGGCACGCCACGCCCCCGCCGTGGCCGAGGTGTGAGGGTGGGGAGCGCCGAGGGCTCGGCGGTGTCCCCCGGTGTCCGCCGCGCTCCTCAGTCCTGTGCCCCGGACAGCCGCGCTGAGGAGCCCCGGCGTGCCCGCGGCATGGAGCAGTTCTCCCACAATTCCAGATGAACCTCGGGCCATGGGAGGCTGGGGTTTAGCCCGAGGCCATGGGAGACACGGGTTTAACTTGGGCCCGTGGGAGACTGAGGTTTAATTTAGGGCTGTGGAGGCCGGGATTTAATCCAGGCCTGCGGGGGCTGCCAGAGCTATGGAAGACTGGGGTGTATATCAGGACTGTGGAGGTTGGGGTTTAACCCAGGTCTGGTTTTTAACTCAAGACCATAGAAGACTGGGGTTTACCCATGCCAGGTTTTTAAGCCAAGGCTATGGAAGACTGGGGTTTAGCTCAGGGCTGGAGTTTAACCCAATGCTCTGGGCCTCAGCTGCTCCTGTGCCCTTCAAACACCTATAACAGAACCCAGGTGTGTACAAAAGCATGGTGGAGTTACCAGTGCTACAAGCATTGTTGTAAGATGTAATTTCTGACAATTACCTTGGGCAAACGTTTGGTAATGGGACATTCAGGCTCTCTGCAGGTGGTTCTTGGCTTGCTGTAATGGTGGTATTCAGGGCCTGTGTTTGAAGAACCTGCCCGATCTCCCTTTTGTGGTGTTTTCCCCCAAACATCACCCCTGAGGGCAGGCGCCCTTTGGATAATCCTCTCCCTGCCTCTTGCCTGTGTGTTGTGCTCAGGTGTAGCCTGGAATGAACCCAGTGCCATGTTTAGTGTCATGGTGTTGTGCCTTTAGCATTTTCATGTTACCTCAAAACCTGGGTCAGCTGCATGGTGACCTGTGCTAGCTCCGGCCTCTCACCACCAGCCCATAAAATTTGGTTTAGTTATTTTTTTTCCAGGCCTGGGTGAGAGAGAGGTAACTGCTGATGCTGGTAAAACAGAGGAAAGGGGGCTCACTGATGGTAAGCAAAACACTACCCTGTTTTCAACCTTCTTAATGTTTCTTTTCTTCAGGAGAAGACAGATGTGGAGGGAACGCTGTTTGTTTACACAAGGTGAGGATGCTACATTTTAACATATACATGTGAAACCTGTGGGTATGGAAAAGCTGGCTGGGCTGGAGCGTGGTTGAATGAAGTAAAATGTTCCCCCCTGTTCAAAGGTGAAAAGAAACTGAAACTGGCAGAAACAAGTGGGGGAAAGCAAACACTCTGGAGGAGACGCTACCTTGTATGTTGATAAGACTTCCAAATGTGATTTAAGTCTCAGTATGGGTAAACTGTAGAAATCTTTTGTGTTGGTTTAAATAGGATTTGCAGTTTAAAAGTGTCTGAGCAAAAAAGAGTGAAATAAATAATGATATTGCTTAAAGGAAGGGAATGGCAGAGCTTTTGAAATATTGTGGCCCCTGCTTAGGGAACTTTCATACTACTTGTGCCTATTCATTTTTCATGCACATTTCATCCAACATTTTGGATAGTTTAAATGCTTTTTTTTTAGCAGAAGCTCTGGTTGTGGCTTTCAGAGCATCGTTTTTTACACCATTTGTGTTTGTTCTGTTGTGAAGCCTGCCCTGTGCTGGTGTGTCCATGTTGTTACCCTCATGCATGGCCCTCATCATCAGTTTTAATTTTCTGTGCCTTTAAACAAATTTATGAATTCCTGTGGAAAAAGACATTGCCAACAGATAGCTTGGAGATCACAGGTGTTGCCTTTGTTTGGTCTCATTACCCTAGCCACAATTTAAATGATGTTACCATCTTACTTGGGCTGACTTATTTACTGCCCAGCTCATCCTTGTGAATTCTGAGGAACAGCCAAAAAGTCAGACTTCCAATTGGGTTAACACCAGTGGAAGTAGACTGTTTGTTTGAAATGAAATATTGACCCTTGCAAACAAGGATTCTTGTCAAGGATTTTCCTTTTGTTTATTTTTTGGTTCACTCCAATCCTGTAATACAGGTTCCCATGTTTTGGTTTTGGTTTCACAGAGAAATCCATACGCCAGCAATTAAGCAAAGATGGCACTTTTCCCAAACATTTAGTCATCATCTTTTCCTTTATTGCCAGCCTTGGTTTGAGGGGAGTATCTCCTGCCAGGATCGTGATAGGTTTAACAGTTCACTTTTACCTAAGTGACTTGAAGTGTAATCCCCAGGAATGAGCCCAATTATTTAGAGTCATAGAATGGTTTAGCTTCATCATTTTCAGGGATCATTCAGGGATGGGGGAGGATTCACAGCTGCTCTGGGGCAACCTGTTTCAGTTTCTCACATGGTCACTTTAGTCCTTATGTTTTAGGTGGTATAGAAAATTCTCTCTTGGATGAGTCTTAGTATCAGCAGTTGTTAACCTGAGTGCTGAAAAGTTTGCTTAGTCTGGCTTGTTTTAATTGCTGCTTTCTAGTGCAGCAAGGAGCTATAGGGTAGATGGTGGCATTGGATCATGGGATGCTGATAGTCTGTTTATTTCTCATACATAATGTAGGGCTTTGCCATAGTTAAAAGGATTAATGAAACTGCAAGAGACAATTGTTATTTCCTTGGCAACAAAATTAGATTTTTGTAGCATCTCTTAGAAATAAATAAATAAATAATTTGGAGCACTATACAACAAAGAAATTCTCGTGATTTCCTTTTTCCTTGACTTGATGGGATTTCTATCTGCTCATTTTCAGGTCGGCTTCTCCAAGGCATGGTTTCACAATCATGAATAGGCTGAGCATGGAAAATCGAACGGAACCTATTACTAAAGACCTCGATTTCCAGCTCCAGGACCCCTTCCTGCTCTACAGAAATGCCAGATGTGAGTATGTGACATGTGGGGTTAAATACTGGAGTCAGGGTCTCTTCAGTCTGTTCTTGGTTAGGGTAGTCCAAGTTCCTAGACTGCAGCATGCAAGGGGTGAAATTGAAGGAATGTGTTTTGCTTTTCTGATATGCTGAAAGAGAATTGCTCAGTGCTCCCTAAAATGCCTCTCTTCTAAAGAAAGTGTTAGAGTATGCTTAGGAGTGATCTCCTCATTTAACTGACAAATTGTGGATGTTTATGGTGGTGTGTATGTGATGGGCTGAGAGAGACAGAGAAAGTGCGTGTGTTTTCTGAATATACCCCAGTCAGTGTTGGGACGTCTCAGTGTCATATTTGTAGTCTTGATTTTGATTTTCTGCATAAAAATAGATAAATGCAGGCAATTCAAACCCTGTGTTCTGCTCCAGCTCCAAAATACTGCTCTTAGATCAAGCTGGAAGGCAGGTTCGTTCTCAGCTATTAGGCGTAACTCTTGACAACAAAATGCTGAGTCTAATTTAAACCCCGCTGAAAGACAAAGTTACTGCTTTGGGCTTTCTGTTTATATTGCATGATTCTCTTTACACAGGAATTAGCAAGTGTCAGGCAAGCTCAGAAACGAGTGGAAGACGTGAGGCGGCTTTCTTGTGCCTGCAGATAGCACCCAGACTGTCACAACGTGCAGGGAGCAGCTGTAAATCCACAGTCTGGAGCTTGGAAGCAGAGCCACAGCACACGGGCTGGGCTTTGTCCTTTATGCACAAAAGCAGATTGCAGAAATGTTTGATGTGAACTGTGGTGCTCAAGAGTTGCCTCTGGATGAAGTGAAGGCAGAAGCAATCAGTGGCTTGCAAAGCAGCCCAGTGTGATAATCTGCTGGACCTTTTTATTTCAGAAGCTAATTTGGAGCCGGAAAATACATCAAGAGGGATTCCTGTTGTTCACACACACTATGTGGTAGAAACAATAGAGAACATTCTAAATAGCCTAAATGAAACTGCTGTTTCTGAGAGTGTTTGCTAGGTTGACAAATAATAGTAATTCAGAAAGAAACTGAAAAGAATTGCAGACATCTCCAGGCTAACCTACACTGGAGCAGACATTAGAATTTTAAGTACTATGACACGTATTTATTCCATCTGATTTTGAAGGGTTTTTCTTATGTAGCTGTAATCTTGTTTAATATAATTTTGAAACTCCATTAGGAGTTTATGTATGTGTATACTAATATCTACCTTTTGAAACCTGTTCTATTAATTTTTCATTTTCGTTGAGACAATTGGTATAAAGAGTAATTAGAAGTTGTCATAATTCTGTGGTGATGGAAAGTAAGTTTTTAGTCTGATGACTGCATATAAACTGCAATTTGTTAATTTTTTTACTAGGAGGAGAATCAGGGGTTGGGGGATGTAAGCTGGCTTTTCACTAAGAGATGTAAAAATTTTAGATTTGCGGGGTCTCAAGTATAAGTAGTAGCCTGGGCTTCTGAGCAGGAAGCCTGCGTCTGTGGATCTGATTTTTACCAGGGTGAGCTGTTTGATCTAACCATGGGTAAATCTGTACCTCTTAACTGAATTGAGAATTTAGTTGTCTGAGAGAAGGTTCATGGTTTCTTTTTATTAAAAAGCCCTATAAATCCTGTCAGTATCAGGTGAGTGCTGGCATAAGCATATGTTACCCCTAGCTGTTTATGCTCCTAAAATATTCTTACAAAGGCTTAAATATTATTTCTTCAAGAAAACTGAAGGTTTTGATACTTCAAAGGAAACACTGATGTTTTCTCAGATTTTCATGAAAGCATCTCTTTCTAGAGCGAATTGGAAGACGAGTTGTTTACCAACTCATTTGACTTTCCCAGATTTTAAGTCCCTACAAATAGTTCATGTGGTGATTTCCTTACTGAGTTGCAGATACCTCTTGCCCTTCCTTACTTTGTATTTCAAAGCCTTTTGTGACATAAAATAAAGGAATCTCCTCCACATTAAACATGTGTTTTCACAAGGCTCTAATCCAAACACTGTTCTGAATATTCTCTTCAATTTTCTACATGAATATTTTCCTGCTGTTGTGCTTTATTGTACAACTTGTCTTTGTAAGTTTTTTGCAAAACTAAGGCTTGAGGCTTATTCCTTATTAAATGAAGTTTTCATACAAAACTGGGGGGTTTAGGCCTTTTTGTTGTAATATTTTTATTTCCTGCTTTCACATACTAACAAGGAGTACTCAGTAATAGCTGTTTACTTGGCAGAACAGTGGACAGTTTGGCAGAAATACTTAACAGTATCTGGAAACAAATTATCTTTTTCTGACGTGATGTTTGACTTGGTGACTACTTCTGCTGTTTTTCATACACGTCTTCTTATTAGACCTAACAAAACTAACAATTTCCTCTAGGTTTCTAATTGCTCGCCCTGCCCATTGTTTTGTTTCTTCCAATATTCAAAATTCATTTCAGTACAGCTGAATATCTATGGCTGGTTGTATCACAGTCTAAAATAAATCCTCTTGGCAGCAAAAGGTGGTACTTGTGTACTGGACAAGTCCAACAACATTTTGTCATGTAATAGCTATCCTTTTGTAAACCTTGCTTTGCATCCAATATATGATTGCAACAGAAAAAAAATTTCTGAAATGATACACAATAAATATAAATTTCAGAAATGCTTAAAATAAGAAAAGGTATATATCATCTTTTTACTTTATTATTTTTTCATATTTCTTCTGTTGTTTCATATGATCCTGGTCATCTTAAGTTGAAATACTGTCTAAACACCATGTTGGAGACACTCACAGTCTAATCCCAGGATTTTTCGGGCTGGATTTGGGATCCATGCCAGTTAGTGTTTGCACTGATCCACTATTTCACAGAAAAGTTTGGTTTGGGAAATCTGTTAGGGTAGAGCTGGGGTTATTCATTTCAAGGCCAGGAGGGAAGCTCAAATTACAGTTTTCAATGCCAGCAGAAATCTTTCTCCACTAAGGAACAGAAGGTTTATGGATCAAACAGGCAATTTTCAGTGTGACCTTTAAACTTACATCATTAACTGCAACTTTAGATGCTTTCTTTTGAGAGCAAGACAGTAGTTCTGGTTTTGTTGAGATGATCTAACCATTTTAAAGATTTATTTAAATTTTATGAGTTATGTATTTGACTAATCTTACTACATAATTACTACTTTTTTCATTAGTTTTTGGTGATATTTATTGGGAAAACCAATGCTTAGAGCCCATTGCTTAAGCCTTGATGCTGATTAGTGTGAGAGAGTTCAGAAGAAATACATAACATTAAATTATTGATTAAATTACCTTAATTTTCTCCCTTTAGCAGCTCTATCATAATTACAGCTGTTCCCCACCATGTATTGTACCAGGTGTTTATGTCTGTGTGCTGGGTCAGGGAATTATTTCTTGATTGGACTCATTTCCCTTTTCATCACCGAATACTGGTTTTGGTACTTATAGGAAACAAAGAATTTGGGGAATATTAAGTTGCTTATCTCAGAGCTGGCTTCACCTTGAGCATTTCAGCTGCCAAGAACACAAGATCCTACCTTAAAATAGTGTGCTAATTGTGACAATGATCTGATACAGGTTAATTGGGTGCTTTTCTGCTATATTGAGTGGAGAAAGAAATGGTGTGACACGTCAGCCAATATTCTCTCCCTGACAGTTTCTATTTGGACACAGAAGTTACTTTTCACTGCTGTGCCACATTTGTTACAAGGGCTTTGCTCATGTCACCTCCCAAGTTTGAAATGGAATAAAGCCTTTTGGTGAGATGTGTCTGCTGCATTTGGGCTTTTGCAGGGGTTCAGCAAGTGGCACAAAAGTAGAGCAGACCTTCCTGGTTTTGGCCAAGCTGTCCTGACACACGTGGCGTGTACATGACCTCACACTCGTTTCAGTTTTTCAGTTTAACCTGCCACCATGTGCCTATCAGAGCCCTGAAAATTTGGTGTTACTTTCCCAGATTCCTACACTGCAAAGACATCTGGGCAATGGGATAGGAGGGAGAGGGAAGTTTGCCAGCTGGCTGTAGAATTTTTGTGGGTTTTATCTGTGGTTTGTGGTTGGGGTTTTTTCCCCCCTGTAGTTAATAATTCTGTATGAATATTTTTCCAAAGATTTCCTCAGGGGCAAGTGATTGTAAAATGTTCAGGAAAAGCTAACAGTGTGTATTTTCCTCAAACTGTTATTTTTCATTCTTAGATTGTGTTACAGCAGCCACGACCCCTCTCAAATAGAACAATTCATCCTCTTTTGAGAATGATGGTGGCTCATTTTCTTTCACCTTTCTAAGGAAATATATCCTGATAAAAATACAAGTGGATAATAAGTGTCCCACCTCTGCAGTGACCCTGCAAGTAGCATTTCTCTTGCAGAAAACATCTTAGCTTGAAGACTTAAAAAGTTTACTTCTGAAGGGAAAGTGGGATGCAATAATAAGAGAATCTGAGTGATATGTAAGAAAGAATATATGCTGCCAAACTGTCTTCTTTTGGCTACAGTAGTGTCTTTCCCACTCTGAAATGTGTTCATAGTCTATACTACATTATTGTGTAATACCCTATTGTGTAATACAATATTTTAAACCTCTTTCTTCCGATTTTTTTTTTTTAATTGAGAATGAAACCGGCATTTGATGGTTAATTTTACTTGTGTATATATTTAGACTTGGCTTCTGTATATTGACCAATAAACTGCTACTTGCTCAGTTGAGACAGGCAGAATAGATATTCCAGCCTTTGTCTTTATGATGTAACAGAGTTTCTATTCAATGCTTTTGGCTTGGGTAAAAATATCAGTTTAGATAGGAGAACCTTATTTATCAGCCTCCTTCCTGCCAACGCACAGTATCAGATCTAGTATCAAAACCCCAACAGGATGAATGCAGAACGTTGAAATGTGTATTCAATTGATTATTCCTCAAATGCTCATTCATCTTTCAGAATTTTGCAACAAATACCTGTAAATGTTGTTAACTTTGTCCAGTTTGTATTGTTTTTTCCCTAAATGTCTCCAAATAAGTGGCCTGCTGGTTCAGAATTACTGCATGGCTTTCTGTTGCTGCATCATTAAGCAAAATGCAGTGTTTTTGTCACAACTGAATAATTTAAAATCTATTTTTTTGAGGTTAAGTTTGTTGGCAGAATTATTATTCAATCCTGCTACAACCTGCATGTTTTGTTGAAGGAAATATTTCTGCAGTTTAAAACTCTTTGAAAAGTGTTTGTCAATTTGGAGCAAAAGTGTAAATTCAAACTGTTGAAATGCTAAGTAATTTTGGCAGAAGGGCCTTGCCCTTTTTAGGGGTGTCTCTTCTTGGCCTGTTGTTTTTGCTAAAGAGATTTCTGTAGAGCTCTTTTTTTTTTTAAAAGTCTGCCTGAACTGACTACTGCCATTTTTTCAGAATACAAATGGTTGTGGTTTACCTGAGGTTCTGTCCTTGGAGACATTTTTGTCTCAGAGATGCAAACAAATCTCTCCTCCTTTCCATTCCAGTTTCTCTTCCTTTGATCAGCATTTTAAAAATTCATCAGGTATCCCGCAAGACAGAACAACAGCAGAGATCATGATTGTCTTCCCTGGATGTTCCTGACCTGAAAGTGAAACCCTCAGCTTTGCTGAGAGTGTTGGAATGCTAACACTCTTAAGCATGGGCATTATTTTCCATTTTTAAATTTCCAGAGAAAATGTTCATACTGAAAATAATTGATGTTTTTGTAAGAGGTAATTCTAAACCCAGGAAATGAATGATGCAGCATATGCTTTGTCATGTTGCATGCATTTTTTTGGAAATCTGTTTAAATTTTTGTCCAACATAACTGTTTTATAGTTTATCTGCGAATTTTCTGGAGAGAAGCAAGTTTCTTACTGCCTCTATTTATCACATTCATAGTGATGATATGCTTTTTATGAGAGGTGACCTCTAGCACTCAGTTTATTGACTTCCTTGTACCTACACTCAGAAATTATCTGTTCATAAACCAGTTTATAAAAGCATATATAAAGGCATTACCAATTTTCTACTACATTTTCCATATAGTTCCTCCCTTTGTGGTCTGTACTTCAACTAACAAATTATTTTAATGTGCTAAGATAATGGTAAAAATTACTTCAGAATGTCAAGAAAAATAATAAACTGCCCCTTGGAAATAGTATAGATAGCAATTTACATTTTTATCACTAAAACCATAAAATAACTGCATTTATATATTAGGTTTTTCTGCTCTCTGTCTCATTTTAATTTTCAAGGACACTTGGAAATCTTTAATGCCTGTCTGCTGAGATATAAAAATATTATTATAACTTGATGGCCTAACTTAATGCTGCAGTCAGGGATAGATGGACATGCAGCAGTGCTGGCTCAGGGGAAGTGAGTTTTAACATCAGGAATTATGGGTTTGCAGTCCCGGGGTTATTTGCCTTGCCTGTTCTGGAGTGCACAAACTGCAGCAGATTTTGAAACCTGTAACTGAGCTCTGCTTAAATCTATGGAAGGAGGAGTGGTTTTCTAATGTAGGGAAGGGAACAGGAAAATTAATTTAAAAGAAATTGACTGAAAAAATTATATAGAATATAGTTTTTTATGGAAACTTGTAGTTGATTGTGATTTCTTCTTTCCCTAAGTGTCTCTCATACTGAAGCTCCCACTGTTCTGACTGAAGCCTGGACTAAGAGAATTGCAGAGGCCCCAACCAAATTAAATTTTTATTGTGATTCTAGGATTAACAGGTATTAGTTAAATCAGTTTTAGGGTGTTTGGGGGGTTTTTTCTGTGCATTGTGGAGAGTAAATGTTCTATGATATAGGTTTTTATGGTTCATATTAAAAAAAAAGGAGGAGGAACTGCAAAATTCCTTTTTGTTTGTTGTTTTTAAAGCAAAATTGTTTGTACTAGTAAGTGTCTCTAAATTTAGTTTTTCCAGGGCTGCCTTACTATTCATATTTTCCTTTCAACTAAATACAATTTATGTTTTTCAGTGGAATTTGTAGGCACCACTTCTGAAGGCCTTACATTTTAATTTTTGATGCGTAACACCACATCCCTTGTCACGCCGCCCAGTCAGCACAGATATTTCTATTAAGACTTTCTAAAAAGGATGTTTTAGCTATTTCTTCCTCACCCTTCCTACCCTGAGGATTGGGTGCCAGTTGTGGAAGCCTTTGGCTGAGGAAAGCAAACAGTTTAGAATGGTTTTCATTTGTCAAGTGGCTTTTTGCAGCTGTAACTGTGATGACTGCAGCCATCTTTTTGCTCTAATGATGTGTTTCTGTTGTGTGTTGAAGGTGCTTAAAAGAAAAAAAAGGGCGTGAGGAAAAGAAGTGCAGGGATCCCAATGTAGGTTTTCAATTTCAGCCCAATCTGGAAGTCAGAGTATGCCCCCTGAGAAGAAACAGGCTAAGGAGCCAAGATAAAAAAGCTATGTCGTTTTTGTGCATGGTGGAACTGTGTCTCTGCTTGGGCAAACAAATCAGTAGGAAAAGGATGTGGAATAGGATCGGAACCATGTACCAAGCGTCCCACCTTTGTGGATGAGTTTCTGCATGGAATGGCAGGAGAGCAATAGTGCATAGATCTGCTAGACACAGCCTTTGTTTGCCATTTATGGATGTCAGCATATGAGCAACAAATTAACTTGTCTGGAGGTTTGCTGTGGAGAGTGTAGGGCCAGTGCTGGGCATTCCTGACGTCTTTTCAAGATAAGATAGGCACAGGATGCAGTAATGCTCAAGAGTTTGGCTTGCAGCAGACAGTTTTTACAGAGGGGTTATTTTCATGTGACTACCTGTATACCCTGTGCTTCACATATCCCTCCTTGTATAGCATAAAGTGGTAGGTGCTTCAGGACCAGGGCAAATATGTACAGGAGTGCCGACATATTTCTCCTGCACAGGAGAATATTCCAGAGCTGGTTGCTTTTTACAAATCCCTTGTGTAACCGCTTTTGCAGCTTAATCCCTTCACAGACGCACACGTGTATTTAGTATTTCCAGTTTTCCTATGTTTTAAACTTATTAGCCTCTTTGTCTACAAGAAAAAAAACAACCTTTTCTTTCTTTTTCCTTATACTTGCATTCCTTTTTTTTAAATCATGTCACAGTGGAAGTGGGAAAACAATGTTCATTAGATGCTCAAAATACAATATATAACCAAGAGAAGCCATCCATCTACTGAACTCCCCAGATTTGAGAATTACCAGAATTATCTAAATCCCGCGGTGGTGTGATCACACATTCAGGGCTTCACAGTACGTTATCACCAAATACCGCTGCGAGGTATTAGTGTAGTCTCCTACATTACACAGATTGCTCTATTTAACCAGGAAGGCAGCACTCCTGGCAGCTAGCAGTACAGTTTCTGTGCACACGAGTGGGCGATGGTGTCTTACCTCCAGGTTTGATGTAGAAGCAGTTCAGCTGAGTTTCATGCACCAGCTTCCCCTTGTACTTCGTGTCAGGCTCCCCTGGCTGGTGGCTGGGCAGGGGGTGATACGCCTGCCGAACCAAGGCTTGAAACATTGTAGAATTCCAAGGAGCGTTGAAGCAGCTGAACCTGAGTGTATTTTCTATAGATAGTAAAGGCACATCCCTTTTGGTTAATTTTCTTGCTTTGGAGTTATGTAATAGCCTTGAACAGAATTTAAAACCTGAATATTGTTTTAAGTTGCTGACAACTAGATCTTCTGATCTTGGAACTGTTTTCTAGCTCTTTGAAACTTTTTCGATTATCTTTTGCATTATCCTTCCTTTTCTTGCCGTTTACTCCTAATCCTTTGCTTGTCCTCTGTGCCTTGTGCTCAGTTGGAGCCTTCTCCTCCCCCTGTCTGTTTTTCAGGAAAACTTGGATTGAGGAGTGAAGATAATGGGCGCCATCCACCCGTCAGCTCATCACCTCAGTGAGCCATGGCAAACTCTGGTTTCTGTACGTCCACACGGGCTCCTCTGATAATATCCTCTTGTGCTTGAAAAAAATAGGTTTGCTTAGCAGAGGGTGGACTACACTCCTGACATAGCCAGAAAACTTCTCTTGGAATGTGAGCTTGCTTACTCACACTCTTTTATATGCGTGTGTATATATATAAAAATATTTGTAGCCTTCTCTCAAAACATGGAAGATAAATATGTGAGCAAGTGTATCCCACAGCACATATACAAGCTGCTCACTTCTGTCTAACTTTGATTTAACACAAGCTCTTGAGTGCCTCATCAGTGCTCGCTTTGTCAAAACAAGCCTTAAATCGGCAGTAAAGAACACTTTTCAATTACAGGAGGGAAAAGGAAAGAAACCCTTCCCAAGTGTAAGAGAGCATACCCTTTAAAGGACAAGGAATGTGTTACACACAGGAACACGGTGCAAATGCTCCAGTGGAATTCCACTCGGGCTGCAAAGGCAGTGCTGCTTTTTTGTCTGGACTGGCACACGAACCAGTAACAGCCCTGGGCTTACTGCCTGCTCTGCTTTAGTGATGGTTGCTGCAGCGCAGTCGTTGGGTTTGCAACAGACCTTCCTTTAATAAAACATAAATATCATCTCATATCATAATGCAATGCTTAAAACCTGTCTGAAAAAACAGCCCGGTGGGTTAATTATTTTGGACATACATATGCCTAAGACTTCTGGAGCCTGTTTTAGTAATCCCTTTGGCTAACAGATACTATTTACATGAATAAAACCAACAAGAGAGATTCTGTAGCCAGGGGAAAGGAAAAAAAAAAGTAAGGGATGTAAGACACATGTTTCAGGTCAGAAGTCAACAATAAATTGACTAAGAAGATTCTTTCTGTGAATCATCTGGTGCTGCCCATTGTCTTAGACAGGATATGGACTTTCATTTTGATGAGCTGTACCAATTCTTTTGTCTCTGTCAAATGAACTGCCTTTCTGTAAAATTTCAATATTTTTTCTCAAACAACCTACAGTGTTAAATCATCTATACAGCAGTGTGTAGCATCTCTCAATTAACAAGTCCATGAAATTTCATAATACTTAGAAAATTGAGAGAAATAACATTGGATTTATTTTTTCTTGGTGAGGTATGATACATCTTCCTGCAGGGCTTTGCTGCTTTCTTTTTATTGTTACCTGTTGTTTTTATTCTGGTTTCTCTCATGTGAATATTTCTCTCTCTCTAACACTCTTTAACAGAAAGCAAAGTAGATGTTCAATTTTGCACGGAGAGTTAAAAGCTGAAGGAGGGGAGAGACTGAGGAAGCAGATAATGATTACAGTTAAGTTTTATTCCTAAAGGATTATGCATAATCAGTAAAACGCTGCTGACTTCTGAAGCAAAATGAAATGTGTGTTTTTACTTGGTGTGGAAATAATACAGTTGCTGCAGTGAAAATAATCCAATGCAAAAATCCCGAATTTTTATTTAAATCTGACTCTATCTCCAGTTTTTATTCAAAGCTGCAGGGTACCTCCCAGTGCTGCTCTTGTGAAATGTCTAGCTGCTAATGTAAAATGAATTTGATAAATGTGAGGGGGTTTTTTTTCTGTTGAATTACAGATTAAATAAGAAACTGTTTACTACTTAAATTACATTTTCTTGATGACAAACCTGATCTCAGCTGTGCACTGTTTCTCTCCTTGTACATATACATAGAAAGTTCTGTATTCCTGCACACAGAATGTCTTGTGTGCAAGGATACAGAAAAGTCAGTAAACTTTTGAGTAATCTGAACACCAGCTTCAATAGTTAAAATAAAATTTTAAAATATAGACAAATATGTTAAAATAGAATTACAGTAATCCAAAGAAAAAACAAGGTATTTCAAAGGGGTGGTATTTGTATCATCATGAAAGAAATTACTAAATTGCCATTTCACAAGAAAAATGCAGGTGAAACATTTATATTAATATTTAATGATCCCTCAGCTTTCAAGCATGTAAAAATGCAGTGACCATATGTGAAAGATAAAGGGTTCAAGGTGGAATTTAGCTTGTGAACACAGTGTGAACCGACCCACAACTACAGGAAGCCTATGGCTATTTGCCTGTTATTCTGTGAGAAACTGTGTTCTTTTGCTAACTGTACTGAAAAGTTTCTGACTGCAGCTGTACAGGCAGGCAGATGTTACTGAAGGCAGTGTAACAGCTGACTGCAAAGAAGGAATGGCTACAGAATAGCAGAGAACTCCTTTAAAGTGTTGAGTATAACATGTGAACAGGCTGTGGCAAAGCAGTGAAAGGGAAGACCCAAGATACGCTGTAAATATGAACTGAATGTTTAACATCTCAGGAGGAGTAGTTGACTTTTGCCTGTTTCTATGTGGATTTTTTAATTCTTTCTCTAACCATTTTAGAACTAGAGATGGCGTAGAAAAAATGAAACAGTTGGCTGCCTCCAGAATGATGGTGTGTACAGAGTATACAAATGGAAAAATACAAAAATGGGGGAGTTTAAATTTCCTGGATCTTAGGGTATTTCTTACATGTTTCTTGTTACAAGAAAAAGTATACAAGTAACTTAGACTTTTATTGTTGCAGGCTAAGAACTTAGTCCAGATCTGCAAATGTATTTCCATTACTTAGGATCTGAAGGTATGCGGTGAAGAAATAAGAGATGAGATCACAACAGTCAGAATTAGAAACATCATCTATAGTTAAGGTTGCTTATTTTCCTCATGAAGCTCTTTTTGAAGTTGTTCATTATTTTGTGGGAGTTAAACCATTTGGAGTGACAGCTCATCATACTGATTATAGTAAAAATTCAGGTTTCAGGAAAAAGTGACATGCTGTTGAACACCTATTTGAGGTTAAAATAGTCTTCCCTTTTTTCCCCCTCTCTTCTAACATACTGCAAAAGGGCATTTTTAGAGTTTGGAAAACAATTTGACCTTGAACTTAACTATAGCTTTGGAATTAGAGGTGTACCTTTAGAGGTACCTCAGAGATGCACTTTAAAAATAATTGGGAACATATTCTTAGATTGGACTAAATTATAAATTAAAACCTTGATGTGAGAATCCTGGTGAGTCCTCTACCAGCTGTGTATGTCACACAGCAGAGCAGCTTTTCCCCATGGGACTGGAAGCCCAGATACTCCACAAGGAACACATGGAAGCCTCTGCTTTTCTTAACACCGTGGAAGGCAGGGTGGAAAGAAAAAGGCTGGAAATTGAAGCACTGAAAGTAGCTCTCCTTTTTATTCTTTCCAATAAAAGCAATTTTTTTGCTGTCTCCAGGCTGGAAAAGTTGTGTTGTCCCCTTCTCAATTGAGGAGAGTTCTCTTTGCTTTTTGTTACTAGGTAGGAGTGAAGGCACAGAATCAAGAAAAGGTTTCCAGTTTAGCCTCTTCTACTTGTGACAGTCGTCTGCTGGTGCAAGCCTTTCTGCTGGTAGAAGATAGGGATTTATATTTAGCCTGGATTTGTGTAAGGTATTTTTGTGTTCTGCTCAGATGGTTTCTGGAAATCAGGGCCTGGCTTCATTTTGGTGTGTTGAAGAGATGTTTTATTGTTTGCTTTATAAAGTTAGCAGAGCACAGGTAAGCTAAAAGAGACAATCGTTTCAGATGTTGAGGAGTTGCATTTGTTTTCCAGTAAGCCTTTCTCTGATGGATTCTTATTTCACAGGAACCATGCTTCTGTTCACTGAGGATATTTGGATGTAGTTTTTAGCTTTGCTGCAGACTTCTCCACTTACCTTTCTAAAGTCAGTGTCTATCATTTGTCTCTATCAAAACAGGATCAGGACTTTCACCCACCATTTGTTTATCATAGTACCTCTTCACTTACCTTTTCCACTCCTTGAGTGAGACTCTTCAGTCATCTCCATTGCAAAAGGCAGTGGAGCTCTAATCTGATGGGGACATTTTGGAAGCCTGTTGTGAAATAATAACAAGAACCACTTGTTATTTAAGAGAGCCTATTTATAAGGAAAAAATATTTATTAAGAACAACTTATTTTTTAACAAATTGATAGCCTGGCATGTACAGCCTTCCTGCCTTAATTTCAGTGTCACGCACCACCATGATTTAAAAATTATTTGGAACTGATGATGCAATGGCAGGAGGTGTGACTGGAAAACCAGTGGTGTGGGGGAAAAGAGTAAATTCTCTAAGCCAGATGGATCATAACATAGATGCTATTCCTGTGTCATGACTAAAAATTTCTTGTAGCATCAACAGAAGGCATATTTAAGGGAAATCTTGCAAATACAGTTTGCATTTGGGCTCTTTTCCAAAAAAAGTAAAGAACCTGCTGATGGACTCTTACATCTGCTGAACTTTATGGAAATAAATGGATCAATGGGCTTTAAATTTTCCTGCAGTACTAACAGAACTTTAGCTTTGAGGCCATTTAGGGGACTTTCCAGGGACCCTGTTTTGTTTGACTGCCACACAGTTGATTTTTCTTCACAAAAAATTTCCAATAAATTTGGATTAAAGATCTGCCTGAAGTCAGTCTATCACAGTAGAGCCACAGACATGATTTATTATACAATCCACCATGTCTGTCTGTGCTGTGCCTTTTTTTTGCCTCATGAAACCAGAAATATTTGCTGTCTCTGTCTGGAACTCTGCAAACTGGTCACCCAACTTCCATGACTGATAGATGATGGCAGGAATATTTCAGCGTCCATTCTATTAACAAAAATTGTCTCCTCTCTTGACTTTTAAGGCATAGTTCCAAGCACAATTAAACAGATGGTGGTGAGGAACTTACTCTTCACTTCAGTAATGTTGCCAATCCAATCATTGCCCGCTCTCAAACCATTTGATTTTGGGGGAAGGGGTCTGGAGGGACTTTTTCATTTTGTTGGGGGTTTTGTTGTTGGATATTTTTTGGTTATTTTTTTTAATAAAACTGCTTAAATAGTTCCCTCCTCACTTGAATTTCATGAAGCATGAAATCAAGAATAAACCACAAAACTTTCAGAATTGGGTTTTTTATTTACTTGTTTTTAATACCAGCAAGTGTAAAACAGTCTCTAGGTACAGGGGAATTTCTAGTCAGTTGTTATTTCTGTATTCATTTTTACCAAGCTTAAAATCTTTGTGCAGTCTGCGGAGCAATAGCTTAAAAATCATGTGTTGCAGGTACACTGAAAAAAAAGCTTTGATAATGGAAATATCTATCCAGAAGACAAAAATGTAATAGTTGGAATAATGAAGAGGAAAAAAATAATCCTAGAGAATGCCTCTCTTTTTTAAGAGAATACTTAACACAAATGATTGAAGCTGATAGGAAATTCTGTATTATCATAATAACTAAATTAATGTTTCAAATATTGAGAGGTTAGAAATTGTTATCTATAATTCTGGAAGATAGCAGCTGTCAGCTTCTGCTTATAAATAGTATCAAGTGTTCTGGTGTTTGTGAGGACAGGAGAAATCCGTAGCCAAAAAATGAAAATTGTAAGGCGGAAGCTTTAGAATTGGCTCTGAAGTCGTGATTTAAAACTTAAATAGTGTCCTTCCTGAAATTCAATCATGGAGCTATTAAAGGAGCTCCACAGATTTTGTTAAAATTTTTCAGTTTTGATTTATGAGTAGCATGCCTTTTTCAAATTCTAAAAATTCTGGAGACTGATATCCATTAATAAATAATAATTTCAGTTAAAGTAATTTATTCAGCTTCCCATTCAATATTAATTGGATCTTCTTGATTTCATAGCTCCATTATGTCCTAGTTTTGTGTAATCCTTTTAATTTGTGTAATTAACAACATTGTAACTTTAGCACTTTTTTTCCTTTTAATGTCATCAATTCATTACTTTGATTTTATTTTTTTCTGTTTTTTACAATAATCTCTTGCATAACTTCATGGTTGAAGCTGGGACTAAAAGTGCCTTAACATTTACTCTTCTGTGTGGCAGTAGAAAAATTTGCTTTGTGCCTCTGATGTTTTGTGATTCACTTTTAACATGAGCATGAAGCTACCACTCTACAAATGATGCTTAGATCTGGAATTCTGTTTTGTCAAACAGTCTGATGGAGTGGGAAGGCAGATAAAAGTAATCTGTTTATGTTTAATCCTGATAAGAACAGTAGTTTCTGTGCTGGTAGAAAGTTTGTGGTGGAATTGCACTGTGTGTGTCCGAGTGTACCAGGTTCCCTGACACTCACAGTTTGTTGTCATCTTAGAGTCTCTTGCTGGTTGTGGAGTTTTATGTGCTGCCACACACATAGGAATTTTCTTTTTGCCATTTTGTCTTCACTATTAATCAAGATGGAGGCCATTAATACTTATTTTTACTCCTACTATTTACAGTTTTTTCTCTCAAATAGGATTATAGCAGCATGTACTACTGTGGTGTGAATTTATGCCATGGTTACTCCAGGTATCCTAGATTTCCACAAGTTACTGTGTTCTCACTGCCTCATTCTCACATGCATGGAAGAGCTCGGGGTACATTGTGCTGCCCCAAGCCCAGTGATTGTTTCTCAGTGCGTTTCTGAAGTGTTCATCTGTTCTGGACAGAGTGGAGCAGTATGCAAGGAAGAACAGTAGCACTGTCCACTTGTGAAAGATTTCACCACTGACTGGGTGAGCTCTAAGCTCAGAGGATGCTGGGCTCTGCTTTTAGCTTGCTTTCAGCTGTGCTTCCTAATTTGGGTTGAAAATACCATTTAACCAAGGTGAGACAGTAAATGTGGGTGAGTTTGAAGCTCAGCTGACATCTAGGCTGAAGGGCTCTGGATCTGCAATATCCTGACTTAAAACTGGAGTTAACCTGGGATGTGTTATTGGGTGGTGGTGTGGATTGGTTTGGTGGCACAGACCCAGTGTCCTTATTCTGTGACCTGAAATGGGTTTGTGTTTGTTGCATTTACATTTCAAACTATGAGTTTTAGTTCTGTAAAATCTGAAATGGTCTTTTATTCTGGTTATCAGTTTCTTTGTGTTTGTCACTGAGTTGAGGTAAACTGGCTTGCTTCTGCTGCCGGCTTGAGTCTTTCTGTAGCTCTGGTCAGGCCGGCCTACTAGGCCGAGAAGGCTCTAAAGAGAGCTACACAAGGAACTACACTGACACGGCAGACGGAGAGGGCAGAAAGAGCGAGGGCAGAACCTTCTGACTTTTATTTATATGTTTTTACAAATCACCGTGGATTGGAGGTAGAAATCACCACCTTTTAAGTCCAGTTGGTCAAAGTATTTGTTAATCATATTTCTTTACCCAGTATACTAGAATTTACAAACATAAATACAGTTTAAGAAAGCATAGATAATTACTAAGAGAACCATAGCTATGTTTACAGAAAAAAGTTCTAAGAAAAATGTTACAGAAAGAAAATTTGCTGAAATACTGCAAAGTCAAGGCAGCATCTTTCAGCTTCTAATGGCCAGAAGCAGTGCAGCATTTCCAGGGCGCTGTCAGCCTTCAGATTTATGAGATATTCAGAAATAGTCTGTGGCATATCTGTCCCACTGGCCAAAAGGTGAAGCTGTCCAGCCTCTGTTGCATATTGATGATGCCATCAGCTGTGGCAGACATAAAAAAAATGGGAGAAGATGGAGCAGATGGCCAAAATTTCATCAATACTCTTCTCCATTGGAGATTCTTTTATAAAAAATAAGAATCTTGATTAAAACAAATTTGACTTGTCTGAGGTTCTCAGTCTGCTTGCTATGCTGTTGCATTGAAGAATATGGAGTTACTTGGGGTGTGGACAACAAGTTCTCAAATGTGTTTCATCAGAAGCATGTGAAGTTTTGCATAACAGGTCGGTGTTCTGGAACCTTGTGAGTTGTTCACACACTTTTCTACAGGTTCACAGTTTATTATTGGATGCCCATTGAAATGTGCTAGAATATTAATGTATATTTGAAATGCATATTTTAATATTTATGTTAAAAAACCTGAGATTACTCGAGCAGTCCAGCTCTTATGCTGCACATTTGTAGAACCACTGGTGCATATTATGTTACTTGCCTTTTTTAGGTGAATAATAGAAATCATAACACTTTTCAATAATCGTAAAAAGGACAGCACATATTATAAAAGTCAATTTTTGTATGTCTGCAGGATGTCTGGCTTGTGGGATATTTTAGACTTCTTGCCAGTGTGCTGTATTAAACAGTTTGAACCATTTTTAGTTCTATAGAAGACAACACACAGCTGAAAATTTGGGTGAGAATGGAGAAGATATGATACTTGTGTCTTGCAAAGTAGCTGTACATTCCTTTTCTTTCCAAACATTACCAAAGCCAAGGTACACTTCATATGCCATGGGTTTGGCTCTGTGGAATTGAAAGAGTTATTGCTTTTGGACTCTGCTGATAATAGGAAATATTACATCATCAGGGGCAGTGTTGCAATTGTTTTTAAACAGGTGCTCAGCCCATTTTAAATCAAATCCATTTTCAAATGAAATGGAGCCACTACTGGGTGGCTCATCTGTAATGGTTTCATTCGTGGTGTGTGTGTGTGTGTGTTTGAGAAACTTCAGCTACCGGGAAATTCCAGTCTCTCTGCTGCAGGCACTTTAGTGGAGATCTGAACTTAAATACAGATTTCTAATCCTGGGGTTGGCTACAGGTAATTACTTATTTGCTGTTGAAAATAACAGGCAGAATTACAGGAAATCTACAGGGAGGCAAGAGGTATGTTCATCCTACTCCACTGACTTTGGTGCTGTATAAGATAGACCTGAACATTGTTGGGAAACGAAACAGATTTTCCTGCTTCCATATGCGTGCAATGCTCCCTGCAGTGTGCTGGCAGTTGAGGCAAATGGATATGACAACTGAAATAAAGGACAGAGAAAATTATTTTAAAGAAAAAAAACCCATTGGTTTAGTGTTCTGAAGAAAAGGATCAAATACCTTGCCTTGATTGAATATTTAAGAGCTTGTAATTTGCATGCTTAGAGATGTGCCTTTGATCTTTTTTGATTTTATAGGATCCGAGGTGTCATTTTGCGTTTATAGATGGGGAAAACATAAGATGGAAATAAATTTTAAAATTCATTTACAGGTCACATTTCAATATCTACCAGGTAGAATTGCTGTTTGAGAAGATGCTCATGGTTTGTGTTTGATGTGCATTTGCAGTGTCCATATATGGGATTTGGTTTTATGATAAAGAAGAATGCCAAAGAATTGCAGAGCTCATGAAAAAGTAAGTGATGGGTAAAGATGACCTTTCCATGCTTTTTTTTATGTATTTCTGTACATACATGCACATTTTATGTTTTAGGATGATGATACCTTTCTACTTTAAACTTATATTTATAAACTCTGTTGCAAGTGTCAAGCCTGCATTTCATGAAATCAGAAATAAGTCACTGTATTGCAGTAATTTTTCCTATTTTGTCCTGCAGCTCTCCAGCTACATCAGAGTGTAACAGTTGATATGATTTATTTCCTGATGACTCAGAGATCTGTTTTGAAGAATTGTATTCTTTGGGGCTTTAATATATTTTTCAATTTGGGGAGATTTTATTTTTTAATATTGTTGCCTTTTTTTTTCTTCTATCAAGGTAAGTGCAGGCTATCATGAGGGCACACTGTACTAATACAATTCCTGTGGGTTTTGTCCTGTTTGTACATCATGGTTGAATTCCTGCCTCCTCATTTCTTAGCAATATATACAAAATTCACTTTGGTTTTGGCATAAAAAGCAAGACTTCATTTAGCTTCCAATTCATTACTTTCACGCACATAAAAATGTACTTTTATACATGTTACACAAACTTGAATTTTGCAGTCCAGTCAGAGATGAAGATTTCACACAGAACTGGGTTCTCAGCTGTATTTTTCCCTACGAGTGTCACAGGGGTTGTTTTTTTCAGTATCACTCTTTTCTTCATGTGTCCAGGATGGACAGGGCTCATTCTTCTGCAGTACCCTCAGGCTGGCCTCCTGAAGGGATTGTTTGCAGGGACCCTTTTTTAGGACTGTTCTGCAGGGTTTTGTGTTTGCTTGGAGGAGGAAGGAGCTGAAGCCATACAGATTCTATCAATGTATGCAATCTGCCTTTTGTAGACATGTAATGTGGCAGATACAGTAAAGGGGACAGGTGGGAAGAGGCAGTGATTGGATATTCCAGTTGCCTGTGAAGGCCATCATCTTTCCTCTCTCTATTTTTTTTTTTTTTTGAGTAATACCTGCTGCTTTTCATTTTGCAGTGCCAAAACAGTGTGAAAAACAGACTGTGGTGGTGCTGGGGTTTTGTTCAGTGAAGTTTGTTGGTTTTGCTGTAGATCCTACAACTCTAAAATGAGTCAGTTGTGACCCAAGAAATAATTGATGGGGATGTATTTACAGAAATAAACAATGAACCCTAGGAAACCCTGGTTTTTGACAGCTCATTTTAGTTAACTAGCTCAAGTTTCAGTTGGTGGTGATTAGGTGCTCTCAAACTGGTAATTTACTACAATAAAACCTGGTTTTCTGAGGATTCATGCAAATGTAAACCACGTGTAGTGGTTTATAATAGCCGTATTTCATATAGATAAAAAATACCCTGTTGCTCAGCCAATTGGCTGTGTGTTTTAATTCTCAGCATTCTACAATAATAACAAAACAGCTGGGGCAGGAAATTGGTCATTTGCTAGTAGTTAATGCCTGATTTGTGTGTGTTTGCCATCCTCTATCACCAGCAGAACTGAATAACACTATAAATTCCCTGCTCCTTCTGGGTACAGAAATTGTGACTCAGTTTTGGAAATTTTCTTCTATGGTCTAGTGTATTCAAGATTGGAAAAAATTAATCTCATGTCAAATTATGATTTTATAGAGATCTTTTAATAGGGATTTTTTTAATGTTCATTTTAATGTAGGTGGGGGAAGATAAACATTTGAGTTTCAATTAAGTATTGAGGTTAAATTTTTATATTTTTTCTGTACTTTTTGTCTTGTGTATCCTCTACCTTTCAGCCTAACTCAGCAGGAGCAATTCAAAGCCCAGCAGGGCACAGGAACAGGGGTGTCCCCCATGATCATGAATTCTGCCAATAACAAAGAAGTGGATATCCTACGGATGCTTACCAAGGCCAAAGATGAGTATACCAAGGTGAGCCTTGCTCCCACTTTACATTATGAAACATAAAAGGTTTGATTCTGATTTTTTGGGGGTTTTGAATAGTTCTACTCCAAAGTGATTTTGGGCAGTGTGCTCTCTCATTTTGTGTAGAAGGGACTGGTAAAAGAGTTTTGACAGGATTTGCTGAAAATTCGGAAGAAATTAGTGCTGTCAGTAAAAAGTTCTGGAAGGAGAATGTGCATATGATTGATGTTGTTGACTGGTAGAGGTTGAGAGCAAGTATAAATCGCCTTTCATTCTGACCCTTAGAGCTCCTGTGCCCATTGAGTAGCACCTGGGAGCTGTGCTCTCTCTCTGGGTCAGGTTTTTACCTGGTGATAGTTTCTGTGGTTTGTACAAAGGACTCGGTTCAGGAGACCTTTGGCAGTGAAGTTACTGCTTTTAATTGTGGTTGTTAGCTACTTTCAGGCACTAATGGAAGGAAATGAAAAGGGTGAAATGCAGTAGGATTTCAGCCTGTGTGCTGCTTTGGTCTTCAGAGGCTTCTAAATAAAGAAGTAACTAATGGACTAATAATGTTCTCTATTATTGAGCAATCAAAAACGTTTTACTTTGGGGAATAAAAATCTAATAATTTTAACTATCCATATATAAGCTGCAAATTGTTACAGAGCCTGCAGCTTCCTGCTGCTGTTTCCTGTATTGCTTATGTGCTGTCATGCGATAATAGAGCTCCTAAGTGTTCCATAAGTCTGGAAATATACATGTATCTTAACTTTTCCTCTCTTTAAATTTCTTGTGTTTATTTTTTTCTGAAATGTAGCTGCTAATAAAATCCTCAGAAAGACGATAGCAGCCTATTTGAGCTAGAGTGAAATGTAGGCCTTTTTATTGTGGCTGGTTTCTGTTGAAGCTTGGGGCCTTTGTATTTTCTGTGGTAGAGATTGAATGTTTTATAGTGGACAAACACTTCCAAAACCTGGTATCTTTCCCATATTGTAATACCAAATCGGTATCTAATCTTGGCATCAGAGAGTCTGATTTGAGATGTTCTGAAATGTTTAAGAGGCTTTCATTAGATAACCTTAAAAATACTGCAAATGGAAAACTGGAAAAATATTAGGCTGTCTTCAGAACCTATGAAAAGAGGGTGGTAAATCTAAAAGATGTTACCTTCCATTTCTACATTATCACACAGATATCAGGATAAAGGAGAGGCAATTCTGTTGTTTAAATAATAGCTTTTAGGACTCTTTCCCCTTTAGAATCTTTTGCAAATTTGCTTCTTACTTTATCTTTAATCTTCCTGCATTTAAGGGATTGCCAAGGAAATAAAAAATAACATGAAAACTTCCTCCTCATCTGGGACATGAGTGCTAGGAGTGCCTGACCTCTTAAGAGCAGGATATGTGTGATTTCTTGTATTGTTGGTAATATAAATTTCAAAGGAGTGTGATAAATAAAGGCAATGACAACCATTTTTCTATTTAATGTCAGTATGTTTCAGAGCAGTTGTGCTTTTTGACTGGTTTATGACATCTACTTTCTTGTCAGTGTATGTTTTATTACTTACAATCTGAAGTGCTGAAATTAGTTATGAAATATGTTCTCTTTTTTAAATTCTTCATTTATTCAGTAAAGAGTGTTTTAAAATGTTGGAAGCTGTAGAATAAGAAAATCAGTTTTCCAAGCTTTTAAAGAATTTTGCTCAATTTTTAAGAGTGTAACTAATTTTGAAGGGTATATCTTGTTCCCAAATTATGTTACACTTTTAGAGGTTACATGGAAAATAAAATACACAGCTTCCCCCTTCTTTTTTTAGTTAATGGAGCTTTAAGATGCTAAACCACTGAGTTATTTTTTTTAAAATGTACTTCTTATACACTGCCCTCTCTTGATCTCTGGTACAAAAAGCTGGCCTCAGTGATAGCCAGGGAGAAAAACAGCTGAAGAGCTGCAAGGGTACGGAACAAAGCCTGACAAAATGGGTTTCTCCTTACTCGCTGTGCCTTGCCTTGTACTGCAGGACGAGCTCTGGTTTAGCTCCATGCTGCACAGTTCCTCTCCCAGAATTCAGCATTCTCAGCCTCACATTGTACAGGCAGACTCTGAATCACACAACACAGGGCAGTTGTTTGCTTCAGATGTCTCTGACCATACCAAACTTGCCAAAATTCCCCCAGTGATTTTCTTGCTCTTTTTGATCCACATTTCCCATGTGCATCTAGTTTTGTTCCAGTGTTGCTGAGCCTTTCTTTGACATGATCTTAGAGCCTTTTGATTACTTAGGCATCTTTTGTAGTAGCAGAGCTTTGAGTAGGACACTTGACTGAAGGAGAGGCCCGTAAAGCAAGATGTGGTAATTGCCAAATGTTGTAGCTGATGAGGATACTCCGCCTCTGTCACTAAAGAGCATGGTGACATTTCTTTCATGCTACTTTTTGCTGTTTGTGGAGAAGAGCAGCTGATATCTTCTTTACCTGTCTACCTGACAGCTGCTTAAAATGTCATGCTGCTGCTCCCCAGTTACTCATCAGGAAGGCCATGCTCCCCATCTACCAAAATGGCTTTATACTCTGAGCTCCAACAGCTACAGAGTCTTCTGAAACCATCACAGGCTTCTCTTCTCTTCAGTGTGCTTCTGTGTTTGATAGCAACCTACTGGCCTTGTTACCAAATCACAGCAATGATACCAAGTCAGGTCAATGTCATTCTCTGTAGGCCTTTGTGTGTACTGATGCTCATTTTGCTAAGGAATTTGATCTAAAAAATGCTCATCTAGTGATAACTCTGTTAAACACTACTGCTTCTCACCTCGTTTTTATGTGCTCAGTTCTGTCATCATGCACGGTATGACACTGGAATCTAAGGTAATAAGGTTTCTGAAGAATTCAGCCTATTGAAATATCCTGAGGAAATAAGGTATTATTTAAATTCTGCAGAACTCAATGTGAAATATTCAAGAGGATGTTAGCCATCGCGTTAAAGAAAAAGCTTATGTGCTTTTTGCCCAAGAAGTTACTCTGGAAAATAGCAATGAGAAGAAGATACGTTGATGAAAAGGCAGCATCATCAGAGAATTGTTTGGGAGAAAAAAAAGCTATTTAATCTTACTGAAGTGCAGCTTTGGTCCATGTAGGATCTGTCCAATCTGACAAACAACTGAAAGTATCCAGGACGTGTTAGAGCCTTAAATCCCCACAAGAACTCAAGTTCTGCTTTCCTGGGCAGCCCTGGAACCAGCATCTCTTCGTTTACTGCTGCAGTAGGTGTCAGAGATGGGTTACATGATCAGTTTTGTGTTTTTGAGAGTGGGGGTGATTTTCTCACCTGGCACATTTGCATTCTAAGGAGTTTGTCTCAGAAAGTTCTGGAAAGGACTCTGATGTTTTTGTGGTTGCAAAACAGTGGCTCTGCTGTGTGTCCACCGAGCAGTCTGCCCAGTCTGGAGTTCTGGCCCCAGGAAAGCACAAGGCTGGACTCTGGGAAGGGAAGGAGAAACCAGAATTGGTCATCCTTCCCCAACCATTTATCCTGTGTCATAAAATTTGGAGCCCATCAAATTCAGATAATGAACTATGAGTATTATCGTTGGATAGAATTAACTTCTTGTTAGATAATTCTTTTAAAAATCTTTCCAGATTCTTGGTTTCAGTTGTATCAAGTGACAATGACTTCAAATCTACTGTCTTCTTTTCTGCTGACAGTAGCATCCCATGTATACCCAATGCTTTTTTGGTTTCATTGATTATATTGTTATATATAACATCTTACTCACATGTTCCTTTTCCATTTCCTATTTCTCATTCATATAGCATTTCTCTTTTTTCTGAATTAAATCATCACCTTCTCTCTTCATGACATTTTTGCTCCTGATCACTTTTAGTTATGGGTCTCTGATCATTTTTATAAATATTGTTAATAATATTGTCATATTTAATAAGAAATAATACTGATTCTACAAATTGATTAAACCTTTAATTTTCTGTGCACATATATTCATGCTGCAAGTTCCCACAATATGAAGATTTATGTAAAAGACTTTGAGTTATTCTACTTTTTGACAAAAGCATTTTGAATGTTCTTTATGGGCACAATAATCCTTCATGCATCTTAACTACTTCTAGCTGCCTGTTGATGCAGGAAAAGCATGTCTGTTGCTTGGTTTCAAAGGTGCTTTTAGAAAGTATTTTATGTTTTTTAGGTGTAGGAAAAGCAAAAGATCAAAAAGAGTCCTGAGATTTAAATTAGAGAGAAGCCTCATACTATGGAAATCTTGGAATCAGGGGGCCAGTTTTACATGTGTCTTGTGGTTTTAGAAAATTAGGTTGCGGTTGCTATAGTTCTGATAGCACAATACTTCACAATCAGTGCTGCAATTAGTATTTTTGGTTATTGAATACCTGATTATGTCTGTATTTTGCTGTAGTTGGGAACTAGGGGAAAAGATACTGTCACACATGCTAAGAAATGCTTTTTTTCTGTTTCTAGTGTAAGACCTGCTCAGAGCCAAAACAAATAACGAGTTCCTCTGCAATCTACAGCAACCCCAACCTCATCAAGCCGATTCCAGTGAAGCCGAGTGAGAATCAGCACCAGCGAATCTCACAGCAGAGCAAGGTAAAATCTGTGGTGCTTTCTGACTGTGCTGCTGCCATCGAGTAACAGGGACATTTATTTGAGTTGGATGGTCACTGCAAGAATTTTCAGATGCTGTTTTGATCACAAGCTGCTCTGTTCAAATGCTGGACCACACTTTTTGTGGGCTTTTGTTTGGTTTGGTTTTTTTCAGGGGAAATCATTTGATCTAAATAAAGTAAGTCTCTTGGTATATCTTCAAGCCACATCACACTGCAAAATCCTAAAAACTGAATTCAGCTGTGACCAGCAGATGCACAAGAAGTGGCTCTACTTCATACACAGGCAGATTTCTGCCTCTTACTAATATTGTACTGATGGCTGTATGAGAAGATGCTCTTTCATGTTATTTAAAGCAAAGCCACTGCTATATCTCAGATTCACTGATTTTCTCCCACATTAGCAGCTTGACAACAGTCTTCTTGCCCTTCCTATGTGACAAAACTATTAAAAATCCTCTTGGGGGGAAAAAAGAGCATAGCCGTTTTCTCAGCTTTCCAGTGAATACTGCTGGCTAAATATTGTTGCGACTAATGTAACTTATGCATGAGGGAACTATGTTTACTCTTTTCCTTTGTCCCCTCACAGAATGTGGATCCTGAACCGCAACACTTGTCTTTGACAGCGCTATTTGGCAAACAGGACAAGGCAGATGTCTCAGAGCCACTGAACAAGCAGCATCAAGAGAACCTCCCTGTGAGGCAGGGCGTGGTTCGCTCACTGTCCTACGAAGAGCCCAGCCGGCACTCGCCCTCCGCAGAGAAGCAGCTCTGCCCTGCCATCCAGAAGCTCATGGTGCGTGGCACAGACCTGCATCCCCTGGCCGAGCTCCCCGAGAGCCGCCTCTGTGAAAACGGCACCGTCCCCGCCGTGGGGGAGACCTTCACAGGGCTCTTCCAGCCTGTGGCGTCACACGCCATGGCTCCGGACGCCGCGGGCACGCAGAGCTTGCTGCAGAAACTGCACAGCCAGTCCGGGCCAGGGACTAAAATGGACCCCGGTGCCCCAGGACCTGGGAACTCCACAGCGTCCGTGTTCAGCAGGACTCCTGCTCCTGTGGGAGCACCACCAGCACCAGTCAATAACATGAGCCAGCCCCCGCTGGTGTATTTCAATGGATCCCTGCCAGGCCAGACTTTAGAGCCTCAGACACTTGGTAAAGAACAATCCAAACTTCCCAGGCAGCCACTTCCTCTCTCTGGCAACCAAGCACCCAATTCTGGGGTGATTTCACCTCAAGAGTTACTGAAAAAGCTCCAGATAGTGCAACAAGAACAACAGCTCCATGTATCTAGCAGACCAACGCTGGCAGCTAAGTTCCCTGTAGTTACCCAGAACACCAGTACTCTGAAACCACTGGATTCCTGGATAGAAAAGGCTCCAGGCACGGAAAAACAGAGTACTCTCTTCCAGGTAAATGGGGAACCTCTTCGTCATAAATTAATACAAATCTGGCAATCTCTTAAACTTGATGTTTCGTTAGGTCTGCCTTGGCTTCGTTGTCCTGCTGCATGTCACGCATCATTAATTTTGCAGGTGATGCTTCCCCAACAAAGAGTAAGTTCTGATTTACCAAGATGGGATACTGTAAATCCTCAAGGCCAACATCTTTTGCACATCAAAGATGGCCAGAAACACTGCAGTGCTGGGTTATTCCAGAGGCCCTTTGAAAGGTCACCTGCTTTTCAGTTGCCATAGTTGGGCTGTTACGTGTAATTGCTGGCTACTGAGTGTAATATTTTGGGTTTAATAATTTTTCTCTGCAAAATTAGTCATAGCTTTCTCTGTGTAGATAGGCATTCTTTTGTATGCCAGTTGCTAAAGATACTTAAAAGGTCCCTTGTTTTCTAACAGCAGCTTTTTGAAGCATTTGTATCTTGATCAATTAGTTATCTTGTACCACACCTGCTACTTCCAGATACTCATTAGCTATTTTTTAAAATTTGCTGTGTCTTATTTTGAAGAAAGGTCTTGTGCCTAAAAAAATCTGTTTATTTTGATCCTAAAAGTCAGACTGGTGTCTTAAAAAATTCAGGAGATGTTAAGAGACTGTATCTCTCTCGTGAGTACATTTTTATGTTCTTTCGAAAAGCAACATGTGCAATTACAAAATATCCCATCCAAAACAACTACTGTCTTTTAACTTCCTTCTCTGTAGGATTTTCTACACTAGAATGTCTTTACATGTCCTGGGTGGGAATGCCTCAAAACCCTTTTCAGCTCCCTTTATTGTGGATAGACTGTGTTGTACTAGAGTCTGAGCCTAGAAGTTACTGATGCAAAGCATTCCCCTTTTCAGTGTAAAGTTCAGAAGTTGCTTTTCTATTGCAGCTATTCCATTTTTCTATTTTGTTCTGTTCTTCTATTTCTATCAAAACCTCAATGAAAGACTACAGAATATTTCAACATGCTAGAAGTTTATCCTAAACATGAAGAGGCTGAAAGAGTCATTTAATAATATAAGAGCCACTAAGTCTGTGACAGGTCAAGTTTTCATGACAGAGGTAGGAGGAATATGAATTTGATAGAGCAAATAGCCATAATTTTTTTTTGTTCTTTTAATTAATGCAGTAAGATTTGAATCTGTTTGAAAGAGTTTTTTGAGGATTAGTCATTGAAATTATTCAGGATCAGTTGCTTACGGATGGTAACTTTGACTTTCCTGTGGAGAGCTAAAGAATAAAGGGAGGATCCAGAGTCAAAAAAATTGATTTATTTTCACTGGGAATGGAACTTTCTTGCTTTAAATGTAAGAAATTGTGTGATTCACTGGTACATGTACTGATAGCATTCCTACTTTGAAGGTAAAAGTGAAATGAGGCGAGTGCCAAGCTGTACATTGTAAGTCAGTATGCATTAATTAAAAAAAAGGGAAAAGTGCTGACATATTTTTCAGATGAAAAATCCCTATAGATGCAGCTATGGCTAATGACTTTAATGTTGTATATATAATGAAAAAGACAGTGATGCCAGTAGCAGTTGCAGTATGGAAAGGCAATTCCTGAGGTCTGGCCTAATGCAATTGCAACAGGTTGACTGCTTGAGTATGGACAGAACACCAGCTTGTTAGAAAACAAAAGTCTTCTCTGGAGCAAGCCTCATTCACTGTGATTATTGCTGCAAGTTTGCCTTAAAAAAAAAAAAAAAAAAAGGAAAAAGCAGCAACTGAGATTCTCAGTGTCCCTTTACATGGCTGTGAGCAGGGTAAGGAACTGAGACTGCCTAGGAATGGCCTCACAGGCTGCCACAGCTGCTACCAACAGAACATTAGAGGCAGTTCTTTCCACACATTTAGTATTGTTTTGGAGATTTAATGCATAGACTAAAAATTATAATGAAAGTGTAACTAATTATTGTTTAGGACACCTAAAGCCTCGCAGTCTGGGAGGAATGGCCTCTTTCACATGCAGCTGATTGCCAAAAAAGCAAAAGCAGGGAGGCTAAAAATGAAGGAAGGATCCTGTTCCTCTGGAAGCCATGAATTAGCCACACAAAACGTGCCTACTTCTGAAAAAAACCTGGAAGATAAAAAACAACTTTTAAAACCAACATTAATCTTTTTATAATATTATCCTTGCAGTAGACCAGAGGCTTCAAGTGCTGCCATGCCTGCAGCGCAGATACTTGAGTGAAATTGAATTGGCACAAATATATCTGCACATGCTCATGCAAAATTGATCAAAGCAGATTCTGACAACAAGTGCAGCAAAAGGTTTGTTCTCTGTAATTATTTGTCTTTTGGTATTGCCTCTTCTACAACACTTAAGCATACAGAAAAAGCAAAAGTCTGACAGGAGTAGAGAGATAGCTGAACAGTATCTGTTGTTGGAAAAATCGTTTTAAAGGAACACCCTGAATCCAGCAGCAGCACCAAGAAAATGTAAGCAATAGTCCCTTCCACAACTGACACATTACATATCCAAGTTTAAATTGACTTCTGCTGCATCTCCATATGGTGTAAGAACTGTGATCTCCCACATAGAAAGGAAGAGACCAGTTACCAAAAAAATGGAAAAAAAAAGAGAGAAGAAGGAAAAAAGCAAAAGCTGAAGAATAATACTTGGAAGCATTCAGTCTGGTCTGGTGCCAGCCCTGTTTTGTGAAATATTCCATATGCAGATAGTGAGTAACGTGTGCTTAAGATACAATAAAAAAGCATTAATCTGCAGTGGGCTTTTAGGGGTCTGTTTGGTGTTAGGCATGTGTTATCCTGATTATAGATACGTGCATGCTTAAGTGTTTATGTGAATCAGAATTATGGTTTTAAAAGTGCTTGCAGTAACCCAGACACAAATTTATCTTTTCTTCAGAAGGCCACATATCTTGCAGCTCTTTTTTTGGAGCATTTTTCCATTGAGAATGTATTTTGCACATCATGTTACATCTTCTGAATATGTGCATGAAACTCAGTGTCTGTGGTGTGAGCACAGCACTGCTTCTCTGTTGTCCTGACTGCAGTTTCAGCCTGCAATTCTATAATGCAAGTAGGTGCATTAAACTTGTTTCAGAAAGTAATTTAAGCTTCTGTAGCTAAACATCAATTAAAATACTCTAAATTAAACTTGAAAGGCAAAGCAATGTTAGCAGCTTTGCTTTAAGTAACTGCCTTTAAAGTTCCTGAACCATTCTTGGAAAAACTGTTCTCAGTTTTAAGTAATGTCACTGATAACTGTTTTCGACCCACGGGGTGCTGGTGTTCCTGAGGAGCACTTGATCCACCTGGAATTCTGTTCACACAGGGAGCAGCAGGAGGTGCCAGTTTGCCTTGCAGGACATCCAGTACATTCCTTGAGAATTCACTAGCTCTCGTGTCATCCAGCAGCCACAGAGAACACCAAGCTGGTCTCTGAGTGAGCATTTGGGCTTCAGGGAGGGAATGTCATCTCCTGCAGCAGTTATTTTGCACATTTTCCATTGTTCTTACTTCATCGCCGCACAGCTGACGGCAGACTCCTACTCTGCTATTAGTGACTCAGAGATTTAAGTGTTGACCTGACAGAGCTGGAGATGATGGTTGAACAAGCAGCTCAGGTTCTGTGGGTAAGAAGTTGATCAACAGAATTTTGGAAGGGCTGTTATGACGTGTGAGAAGTTACTCAATGCTAAAAGATTGGTCCAAAGGCTGTTAATGTCCCTGCAGAGCATTTACGGTGCCTTCTGCAAAGGCATGGTCTTACAGGAGTTGCACTGGTAATGCCAAGAACAGCATCCTCTTTTCAGTTGTCCCAGTGACTCAAGGGGATCTGAGCTGAATCTCAAATAAAAAATGTCCTTTATGTTAAAAAAAAACCAAAACAAACAAACCCAAACAACCCATGTTTTTTATGTAAAAGCTTGTTAAATGGCAGAAGCTTTGAGCATGAACTGTTAGCAAAAAATACATTTTAATGTTGAGAACAGACGCAAATGCTGTGCACTGATAAAAGATACATATACTCTCTATTCTTCTGACACAATATTTGAAGTTCCGCAGTACCCTGTAGATGCTGGCTGTGTCACCAGTAGATGGCAATATTGCTCATTCCATGGAGTTTCCATATGCTTGGCATGTCCTACCAAACAGACCTTTCTAGCCACAGAAGACAAATCATTCTTCATACGTCTTTTAAACCACAACATGTGTTTGTCAGGAGGAGCTGTGTGTTATTAAGAGCCCGGTTTGTCTCAGGTTTTGTTTATTTGCCTTGGGCAAATGGGAAAAATGTCTTTTGATTTCGAAGGCTGTGTTATCTGGGTCTGACAGGGGCTGCTGTAGATTCAGCTGCATCGGTGGGACACTATCTCCTCCAGCTGCTCCCAGCCTTCCCTTTGCAGGAGGTTTTTCCCTTGCAGAGCAGTTTGTGTATGCATTCTTCAGATCACATTAGGAAGAATCATCTTGTTTGAGCAAACCCTGCCAATTTTGCGGTGAATTAAAGAGCAGTTGCTCCAGCAGCGTGGATGAGTAAAGCAGGAGCACTGGGATAAGTGTCTGGGGTAGTTGGTGTTCCACAGGCAGGAGAAGATCTGTGCAGAGTCTGAAGGTCTCACTCGGCAGAGGGATGTCACTTTGGACTCATACTGGTTTTCTTCCAAAACCAATGTTGTTTTTCAAGCAGGTGTGCAAACCTGCAGTGAGTTAGTAATATTTCTGCTCTTTCAGAGGCTTGGAACACAGACCTGGTGATTGCTGTTTGGGTTACATGCTGTGGGGTTGGAAAAAAGCTGTAGGCAAGAGTTTTGTAGTACTCTGTGTTTGAGAAACAGACACAATATTTACATAACTGGGTAAATACTGGGAAAAAGAGGGAGATTTTTGCATTAGGTGTGTATTGCATGCTTTCTAATATCCATGAGTCTTTCCTGACCCCTAGTCTTTCTGCTTCCTTAAATTTTCCATAAAACAGCACAAGATCTCAGTCCTCTTTGTTCCTTTCCATTTCCCTTTGTGTTGTGGTTTCACTGACATTGTTCAGAAATGTCTTTGGTAGAACAATCATAACTAGGGTAAAGATAAGCTACAGAAATGTGACTGTTCTTTAATGCCAATCTGTGTGGATTTGCATACCTAGGAAGTCAACCTCAGTTCTATTTTCTTAACTTTAATTTTTCTTCAAAATTGAAATGTAATCCAGGACACAGAGAGAAGTGATTCAGTAGCCTTTCACCTCAATATCGTAGCAATAAATCATGCTGCAGTCCAAAAGGGAGGAGCTTTGGTGAGCTTGTATCAATTCCTTTGTACGTTCTTTTAAAAGATTGGATACTTGAATAGCAAGAAGATGGCTGATTAGGATTAAGAGTCATTACTGGAATTACCTGGAGAGAGATCTGCTATGTGCAAACTGAGTGAATTAACTTTCTGTTAGGCTGTACATTACATCTGATAGTATTTGCTAATATTATGTCTGATAGTATTTGCTAATCCTGCATGTTCTACAGTTCCAAGATGCACTGCAAAATTTGAAAGTGAAAATTATTCGGCAGATGTGCAACTTGGTGTGATTAGGGTGCTGGGGGAACTTGCAGAGCTGCTGCAGCATCAAGGTTCTCTTTGAGGGCCATCTTGATTTTGTCAGCAGTGTGTTGGTTATGAGTCTGTTCTGTTTCTGACAGTGCCATGAGCTCACTATGGATCTTTAGCTAAATCACTGAATCTCTGGTTTTGTTGTCTCTCTCCTTAAGTAAAATGAGAAGGTGAAATGCACACATACATATGTTTACAAAGTAATTTGAAAGTTATAATTGGAAAATGCTTTCTAGTATTAGGTACAGAGGTTAGTCTTTAACATGTATATTTGCATGTAATATGTTCTCAAAGATTGAACTTTCTGACTTTACTGACTAACTTTACTGTCCCTATGTAGAAGACTTTAAATGCTTGATATTTAATAGTAGTCTGATTTCTGTAATAAAGTACTCTTGTCCTAGGATCATTTGTTGTCAGATAGATATAATCACGCTTGCAGCAAGGGATTCAATCTCAAATTGGATGGGAGACCTTTTAATCTGGGAATAGATGGCAGAGGTGGTGGTGAGCTGGAGTTTTCCATGACTGTGTTGATCTCCATCAGTCTCAGTGCCTGCTGCCAGCCTGTGTGCAGGGGTGAAGGCGTTAAGAGCGGTGGAATTATACTGATGGCTGTGACTGATGGCTGTGTTTTCCCACGGACAGGTCATCTCTCCCCAGCGCATTCCTGCCACCGTGACTCCCACGCTGCTGATGTCGCCCATGGTGTTCACCCAGCCCACGCCGGGGGCACCCAAAGCCGGCGAGAGCGGGCGCTCGGCAGCACCGAACCCGAACCCGGACCCGGCTGCGGGCTCGGCCGCTCTGCTGCTGCCCCTGCCGCCCCCCGAGGCGCCCGCGGGCAGCAGCGCCTCCATCACCAAGCTGCAGCTGCAGGAAACCCTGCTGCACCTCATCCAGGTGAAGTGCCGAGAGTTCTCCCGTTCTGCTTCAAACCTCGCTGCCCGTTTGGCTACGAGCGCCCTGTAACCCGCTGTGTCTGGGTAAAAACATGAAACACGAGTTGGAAGTTGTGCTACTTGTGCAACACAACAGGCTCCCCTTGCACACTGCTGGCTTAACTGCATTTCCATTAATGCATCTGATTTGGGGGTCAGGAAAGAGAATAAATTCGATGGGAAAGAGCAAAGGTGACAAAGCTTTTTAAGGTCAGCCTATGAGCCAGAGAGACATCTATTATATTTTTAGCTAAGGATAAATAATGGGTGATTATCCAAGCTGCCAAATATTTCAGAGATGTGTGTAAGCAGTAAGAGGAATTCAGATAGGAAATTAAAATTGCAGGATGAGTGTGAGCAACTGTAAAAATATGGGTTAGATAACATGAATATATATATATATTAATTCAGTTTAGCATTTGAACTAGAGAATTACATTGAATAAAATTCCTTTTGCTGCAGTTTTTCAGGTTTAATTGTGACAAAGCATTAACAATGTTACATACGAGATGAACGTTTACTGCTCTGGCATGATGTATAATTATGAAATTTTTTTCCTTAACTTGCCATCTGAGTAATATCTGAAGAGTAGAAGTTGAGGAGAGATTACATAACTAAAGACCTGGCTGGCTACAGAAGACAAGGAACAGAGAAACATGTCCAGTTTGTAGGTCAAAACTATGTGCCTGTATAGCTTTGGAGTAAAATTCATTATTATAAGTTACTTAAATTATTATTTAAGTTATAAATTCAGAAAGGAAATAGTATCTTTAACAAGACGGAGGACTTTCTCATTTTTGCCTGTATTTTTATTTTGGGATTTTAAAAAAATCCCATTATCTTGTCTTTACATACTTTGAGTGTCTGGATAGCATTAAAACCATACATGAAGTTAAAGAGGAAATGAATCAAGGTAGATTGGGGTTTACCCTCTGTAACTTCACACTTGTAAAATATATATTTAACTCTGTTATTCTTGGTGGTATTTAGGATTAACTGAGTTACCTGGAAATTATTCACTGCCAAGTTGTTAGCTGTCATTTTCCATTATATAAAACTACAATCTTGGATGCACCTGATTTTCCTTAAATATTATCTTGATTGTAATTATCCTCATATGTTTATGTGAGCTACTTATAACATTCTTTCTTAATGTGGGCTGACTCATTCTTGCAAAACATTCTTCAGAAGGAAAAAGTTAAGCATCAGAGCAAAAGGAGCAGCATCCCTTAGGAGCAGTAAGCCTAAAAGAGCTAAACAAGACGCAAGGATTTGCCCAGGTGGGATTTTAGTGTAGGATCAAACTCCAGAGTGTTTCATTATTCCTTCAGAGGTGCCTGGAATTATCGCTGACCGGATGGAGGATACAGCTTAAGGAAGTCCCTAGAAAAATGAGGGCAAAGAAGAGAAATTATAGTGTTGTAACTTCGGGATTGTCACTGAGTTATTATGCAACAATACTGGACTCAATTTAAATCCCCTGTGAGTTTAGAAAACCTTTTTTCTGTGTGCTCATTGCTGCTTACTGAGATACACTCATAGGCAATAAAACATCTTTGGTGAAGGAAAGAGCTTTGCTGTTGCTCTCTTTTTAAAATAGAGAAAGGCTGAAAAGTATCTGGTCCATAAAATGGAATAACCTTCTAATCTCTTTACTCCAATTATCCTGCTAACAATTGCTTTTTTTGTATTTCAGAATGATGACAACTTCTTAAACATTATTTATGAAGCCTATCTCTTCAGTGTGAGGAAGGCGGCAATGAAAAAATCTATGTGAAAGATGATTTTTTAATTCAATTTCCATGGCTTCCTGAACTCCAGGAAGAAGATTTTTGAAATTTTCAAGTAAGATTATGTCTGAAGAAACGAATGGTCTTAGGCATTTTGCATACACTTAGATTTTTCTTGTTGGCAAATACATGCTGTACTGAGAAAAAAAAGTGAGCAGAAATGGATTGTGCCTTTAGCGAGGGGAGTGTCACGATACTGAAGAATTAATCACAAAATATTTTAAATTATTTTTCTTACCCTGGTCCGTACTTAGAATGGGTTTCCCGGCATAAGGACTCCGTTCGCAGGATGCAGTTCCCTTTTTCACTTGTAGTGTGGTTCCTCACTGACGAGGTATTTGTCCCTGGTTTTCCCCGAGCCGTCCTGCGCAGCTGTCCCGGAGAACGCGCCCATCCCTGACCACATGGTGGCAATGTTGGACTATTTTTAGGAACCCGAAAATTCGGGTGAAACCTTGGAACGGGAAGTTTCGGGAAGGCTGATCATCGTACTTAGTTGTCTGCGAAGCAATTTAGAAGAAGTGTCTTGACTTCCCCCAAAATTTTTGTAGGAAAATCTTTTTCTATTTTGACGAGAATATTTTTAGCTAGATGTAGAAATGGGATTCTGCAGGTGTTTGAGGAATTGGGGGGGTGGGTTTGTGAATGTACTTGCCATCACATAACCCTGGGGTGACACCGGATTCATGTTTCTGTTATTCCAGGTCCAATCTGCATAATTACAAGCAATGTGAAAATTTGTTAAGGGCAAGGCTACCTGGTGTATTAAATTTTTTTAAAGCGTATTCCTGGAGCACAGTGACTTCATTGATCCATTTCTAAAGAAAATAAAATGGATAATCCCTACTATGTGCTGATTTCATTTTATTGTGCCATGGGCTACATATTTATTTGTATGACCCTAAAATGTTTTTACACTTGGCAAGAGACACATAGGGTTTTAAATCAATGAGAATAAATGATTGAAAGAATTTTTATGTGTATTTTTATTAGCATCTGCTGCTGAGGTGCCAGTTTACTACAGTTTAGGAATACACAGTTGTTGCTGAGGAGGCATTTCTTCTGTGGGCGTAGGGAACCTAGACTGTAATCCATGAATGATTATTCAATCTTCCGTACTGTGGGCACTGATGTAGGCACAGCTCAGTAGCCTCAGCTGTGAAAGTTCTTCAGTGTAAATTCGGCTGCAGGTTTCAATTAGTGTGGTTGTAATGAGTCAAACAGTTGCTCCTGCCCCATGCAGAGGTGGGGGGAATTTGCTCCTGTTTCGTGGAAAGGCTCTAAATCAGTAGGAAAACAAAAAAGTTAAGAGCTGCTTTCTTTATTTCTTTATTCTTTATCCAAGCAAATAACCCCAAGAAAGTCATGCCTACAAAACTGCTGGAGTTTCCCTACACTACGTAACTGCTAGACAACAAGTCATACCCTCGTTACATTTTGTTATTTTATGATTCTTGCAGAGTCAGTGAAACGAGTGTGTTGAGCAGATGCCAGGAAAAGCAGACTTTAAAGACGGCAAATTCTTAATCCCGTAGCCTTCATAATTTATGTAGCCTTTATAATTTATGGGATTCTACTGAGTTAATTGGTATTATTTCTGAATGAACTGGTGTGGGAAAAATTGCAATCTACACAAAAGAGTTTGAAACTATGTGCATAATTGGTATCTGTGATGTTGGATTATCTGTGAGTGCAATTTAGAGATGATGGGGACACCTAGTTAAGGCCTTGTTTGACATGCAGAACTTCTGTGGGTGGATAAAAATAATCCTTAAGCATCTCAAGCTGTCTTGGTAATAGATTTTCTAGTCATGGGGGAAAAATTTTATTTACAAAAAGGCAAGTAGAAATTTTAAAAACATTCTTATTTATTGCTTTTCAGAGCAACTTACAGAAAAAGGCATCTTTTTTTACAACATCTGTTAACTCTTGATGCTTATGAGAACTGCAGTATTGGCATTATGCTTGACAAGCTGAGGCTTATCTTAAAGCAGACAAGGACTGAGCTAATTCAGGGTTTCTTTTCACTGCCCTCTCTTCAGGTTACATCCCCACCAAGCAATGCTGACAGAGTTGGATTTCTCTCACTGTATTGTGCTCTAAGGGATTTCTTGGATTGTGCACAAGCCCTAAACTTCCTCTTTGTGGAGTGGAGAAAAGTTGTTGCTAAAGAAGGGAGGTGCTATTTTAGCCTCTGCCCTGCTTACCAAGAACTGCAGTGGTAAGAAGACAGAACAAGCTCAGAAAGAAACCCTGGGTTTTATGACAATGAACAGCAGAGGAAAAGAAGTGAGAGAAATCTGTTGAGAGACAAAGCCAAACTTCTTGTCTGGGTTTCCATCTTAGAGGGCAGGATCTGATTTATCAGGTGCATTTGGGAATGGGGGACTGAGCTTGGAGTCACACTGGAGTGTAAAGCTGAGCCATGCCCCTTTCTACTGCAAACTGAAGTATCTGTCTCAGAAAAAAAGCTTTATCCAGAAATACAGCTGGAGACTTCCAGTGTCGTGGAAACCTGGAGGATTCTCACGTAATACTGAAAACTTAATCTCTGCCTTTTGGCATTGTGGGCTTTTAGCAGCTTTTTATCAGCTGGGACTGTCTCTGTGCAGCCAGGTCCGTGCATGGTACCAAAAAATGTGGTTTGGGCTTGGTAGATCACCTCTGAATATGGTGGTTGTGAACATTTGGGTTCCTATATTTTATTTATTTTTTCTTTAAGACACTGTTAGAACTATGAGCTTTTAGGCTAACAAGGCCTTTTGAGAAGAAAAGACTGCAGCAGTTAGAATTGCCTTTCTTTAGGCTTGTCTTTGGGCTTTTTTTACCTGAATATGGAAAAAAGAGAGTAAGTAGAACATCAGGAAGTATGTAAGGATCAGATTAACTCTGTTTTAGAGGATTTCATGGTATGCATGTGTAGTATCTTTTTATTGTCTGTGTATTTCTTGAGATACTGCTCACTTTGAGTTGCGTGGTGGTTTTCTTCTTCCAGCAGAATTAAATAACTTGTACATTTGGGACTAGCAAGAACTCCAGAAGCAGTTGCAGCAGTGCTTTGTGCTTTAATCCCATTCTCAGTCTTGAGCTGTTATTAGTTTTCTGTGTAGTTCCTCTTAACCACTGTCCACTTCCCTAGAAAATTCCACACCTATTAAACCAGAGTGAAAAGATAAGGAGTAGAAAGTCAGTGAAATACTGAAGCATCATTTCTATTGTGGAAATCTGCCATATTCAGTGAAGGTATCCAAATATTTTCCTACAGAAAATTCAGCTCCTTAATTCGATTTTTATTCATTAGCTCTCTGCTGCTCCTCTATTTGCTGCTTGTTGTAGCTGCAATGGGGATAATTAAAATGGCACAGCAAAATAAAATTTTCCAGGAGCAGGATGCAGCTGAACAGGCAGGATGCTTCGCCTCCTCTGACAGCCTATTTCGAACATGTTGAGCTTTGAACTTCAGTCATAAAAACCATGGGTGTTGGAGGTACCAGTGGCCTTTAGGACATTAAAATCACAGTTCAATATTTTAGCAAACTTGGAAGTCTTCGCTGAGGAAAAGGCAAAATTAAAAGACATTTTTCAGTAAGCATTTGAGGCTGTAATGTAAAAAATATTATGAGGAGGCAGCTTTACCCAGAGGGGTCCCTGAAACCTAGAGGAAGGCAAAATTCCAGTCCTGGCGATGAATAATGCACTAAAAAATTAATCCTCAACCTACAGTAAACTTTACTGCTAATTCTAAGGACTTTTAAGAGACTCTTACAAGTCTGCCTTTTCCAAACTCCTGTGAATATCTCTAACAAGCTTGTTCTGGCCTTTAGATGTAAATCTGTGGGAATACAGGAGCAGGGAGCTTGGCATATACGAGCTGCAAGTGGAAAATGGAGTTCTGCAAGACACTGAAGAAAGCAAGGTTGTGGCTTTATAAATACTTGGAGCTGGCTCTGCTGCTGAAGAGGAAACCCATCCCAGCCACCCACTCCTAGCTGCTCATCCTTGCTCCCACACCAATCTTCTCTGCCTTTTCCCTTCATTTTTCTCCTTTTTTATCTTAAGATGGCCACATGGTAAAATGTCTTGCAGCAGAATTAATGCAACGTGCCAAGGCTGGGTTTGAGGTAGGGGAGCTCAGAGGTGGCAGCCCGGGCAGTGGATCAGTGCAGGGATGGGGTGGGCTGGAGTGCGGGGAGAGCAGGGAGAGGCAGGAGACCTGAGCTACAGCCCTACACTGATCCGAGGCATTGGGAAAATGGGGATCCAAAGGCCTCCCTCTGCCTCTCCGCTGAGACTTGGGAAATGCCACAAACACCAAAAGGGGACTTGGTTGTGTCCTCTACTTCAGCTGACTCTGGAAGTCCAGGAGTGCCTGCAGGTCCTTCCCAGAGGGGAACTGCTGATCCCCAGCCTAATCCCAGCGCAGACCCAGCGGAAAGATGGGATCTTTGTGAGGGCAGCTCTCGGAACAAACCTAATTCAGTGTGGGGGATTAGTGTGTCTGGGCTAAAGTTAGCCTGTGCAGACACCTTCCCCACCACACCACCTTGTGCTGAGCTAGGACTGGCACCAGTGTCAGCCCCTGCCTTTCCTCACAGTACAGCAGATGGTGGGGGGAATCTTCCCTTCGTATTTGTTTTTTTTTTAATGGAGATTGTACCCTCAAACCAGCACAGTGTTCAGATATAAATCTGCCCAGCATGGAGGTGAATGTGAAATGCAGGAACTGCATTGCTTTTTTATGTGTAGCTGAAAAGAACTACTGAAGCAAGCAGGAAATAAGCACTAGAAAGGTAAAGGGGAGAGAAAAAAAAGAGATGTTTAGGTCATTTTGAAGAATAGATTTTGGAGAAAATGTGTTCAATACAGGAATGCCTTTCCTTTATAGCTGTTGTGGAAAGAATTCAAGATGCAAGTCATCTCCATGCTTCTTCCTTTCAATAGGTGAGCAACAACATAAAAACATCCAATAAATGAATATAGAATAAACATCTGATGCACACAATAGGAAGTCACTGCGCATTTTTTGAGAGCAGCAGCTTCAGTCATACAGGTCATAAAAAAACCCATACAACATTTTTAGGCCATTTGGAGCATATATCCATTAAAATCCATTTTTTTCTCTATTTGGACACAAGTTCCATAAAAAAGCAAGGTGAGCCCTGCGTTCAGTACAAGGTGTCTGCAAGAACACCACCAGTCTCTAATGGCAGAAGGAAAAACCCTCTGGTTTTTTCAAGAGTCAAGAAGCAGAAAGGATGATATCTTACTATCAGCAAGAGGGAGAGCCATGAGGGAACTCTGGAAAATGATGGCATTCCAACAGCTGCCACTGCGTGCACAGAGGGATGCTAATCCCATGGTTAGATCCTGCACAAATATGAACATTTTTCTTGCCCAAGTGCTGCTGCCCCGTGCATCTCTGTTACACCCTGTGTCTCCAGGTACAGCCACTTCTCCCAGATTTCTTCACCAAGACCTGAAATCTGCTTCTCAAACACCCTAAAAGGGAGAGAGAAATTATTAATGTGTCACTTCAGAACCCTACCCACCTGTGGGTTTTTCTTTAGCACTTGCCTGTAAATACAAGGCTGAGAGGGAGAGCGGAAAGGAGTGCGCAGGCTCCTGGCAGCCCTCCCAGAATGGGGCTACTCAGGCTGGGAACAAAAGCTCTGTTTTCCTTCATTTTTACTGCTGCTCTGCAGTCTGGCTCACTAACAGCTGCCTGCTTTCTGCCTGGAGCAGTAGCCCCAGACCTACCACTTAGTGAAAGTGCCTGCATTTCCCATTCATCCAAGCAGGGTTCGTTTGTGCCTGAGGCTCCCCTCCTGGATTCTTATCAGGGAAGTCCTGCCTCTCCTGGCTTCTGCCATGGATGCAGTGTGCTGTGGCCAAGAGCTTGAGTTAGGGGAGCTGTCAAGTTGCAGTCTCATAGCGTGGTTCAGGAATCACCTACTTAGTGCCTGCGGTCTGGCACCAGAGGTACAATTCCCAGATCTGTTGGAGGTGTGTCTGCCAGCAGCATCAGCCACTTGTCTCTGCTGCCTCACCCTTTTGTGCTGTGCCTTTCCCTTCTCCTGGTTTTACCCCTGAACACCAAAACCTTCTGAGCAATCTGTGCCCTCCTTCTTACCCCTGCCCCAATTCCTGTAATCACCACCTCGAGTGCCTCCGAAGCAGCTGTGGGGAGCTGTTGTAACCCTTTTCTGCCCTAGGAGCAAGCACAGGCCATCACCACAAAGTCCATCACATCCCACCAAAAGCGTGCCACCACTTAGGAATGTCTCAGCAGTGCCAGCAGGACCACAGATGAAGGTGATGAATCCTTCGCACAATCGGAAAGTGATTTTGTTCAGGAAAACTTTCACTTCCTTGGACAAAAGCAGAAATTTAGAGAGCATCAAATTTCAGAACATTGAAGGTAATCCCTCACTGCAGGGGGCTGCTAAATCCAGCAGACAAAGGCTCGCCAGTGTCAAGTGCTGGGAACAGTCACATGCGCAGGGATAAACAACAAGCCCTCGTGGCTCTGCAAAGAATGCTCTGTTTGAAGAAACCAGGTTATGAAATGGGAAGATCTCAGAGATAAAATATCAGCTCAGGAGGTGGCAAAAAGATAGAAGTGCAGCTCTTCTCATCACAGCATAACAACCTGATTAATTACACTGTGCTGAGAGGGCAGGCCTGGACAGACAGATGGCGGGGAGGGGAACACAGGCACGTTCAGGTACAGAACAGAAAGACACAAACACTGTTTGGGTCTTTAACCTAAAGTGCTCTGCTCTTCTTTGGGAAGTGACGATTTCATAATCCCCTAAAACATCTTTGGATGAGAACTCTTACATGATTTTAAAGGATTTCTATTTCTTATATATTTATATATATATATATTAAGTCTTCAACATTGCTCTGCAAGTACATTCAAATAAATAGCTAGGTAGAAGTGTCTAGAAGTGCTTTTTATACACATTACCCTTCTAAAGGAGAGAGAAGGAAATGTTATCCCACTTAAAATGGACATGAAGAGCGCTTCCATAATGGATGTATGGAGGTCACAGATGAAGTCAAGAGGGAGAGACTGGTGCTCAGTCACACCTCACTGGGGCTTCACTCTTCTCCCAATGCTTCATTTTTGTTTGCAGCCAGCTGAGAAACCCCTCAGTCCAGCCCAAACTGCTCTGTCTCCCAGATTCAGCACTTCATAAGAGATCAGCATGTTGTGTAGGCAGCAAAAACTGGAAAAAACAAGGAGCAGATAGAGGCAACAGCAGCAGCCTAGCAACCAAAAATTAGTCCTGACAAATGCGGGATTTCTGATATCACATTTTTTACCTTTGCAAGTGCTGTATACCCCAGCAGGAATCCCTTCTCCTCTCCCTGGCTCTGCAGCATCCCAGTGGCTGGCACGTGGCAGCCTGGCATGCCCTGAGCCTGCTGTAGGCCAGGCAAATGAACAAAGCCAGCACGAGTGACCAGAACAGCGAGAGTATTTTCATATGCAGCTCCTGTATTGATCGAAAAATAAATTGCAGCCGCTCCAAAATCTGCTCTCTCCAGCTGTGTGACAAAGATGACACTAAGGAGGCCAGTTGGTGCAAGTTTCCCATTATCCCTCCTGTCCCATTATCTTCCCTCGCTCTTTGCTCAGTCTCTGATGTGATTTGCGACATGCTGCTGTCAAAGCTGCTGTTGTGCTTCTTCCTTAGAAATCTTTTTCTCTTGCCTGATGACTGCAGCAACTTAATGGGAGTCTTAAAGGGGTTTTGATGTCTGTCCAGAGGTGAGCAATTTCTACTGTCATTTCAGAAAAGACCGGAATTACAAAAAGTCCATTTTCACTGGGAGAGGAACAGGCAAAACCTCCCGTGTTAGCTGCTTCCCCACAAACGTGACTTTGCCAGAACAGGGTGGGCTGTTGAGATCTGTTTCTGCCCTTGTCCTTTGCCACCCCAGTCTCCATCCACCAGAGCAACGCATGGCCCAGCAATGCTGAAAACAACCCACTGTGGATGACAAAACATCTTCCTGACTCCTGGACACAGCATCTTCTCCCCTGGTCTCTACAAAACCCCAGACCAGAGACTGAGCTCGCTCTGTGCTCTCTGCATTTGTTTCTACACCTTCGAGGCCCTGAGCTGCCACAGGCACAACTGGCAATTTTCTGGAGCTAATAACAATTTTCTCCTTGGTTAACACATTCAGCAGCATACTAAATCCAACTAATTGGTGTCTTCCCTGCCAAAAAGCAGGAAAAGGGCTCCGTGGCTATCTTAACCTGTCCGATTTCCCACCCCTCCTAAGTCAGTTCTAAGGAGCTCTAGTCCCATCAGCCTTCTCTGCTTCCATCTTATTCCATACTGGGTGTGTTAGGTTATTTCTTTTTAATATTTTAGCCTGAGTATGACCAGCACGGTGTGGAATTTGGAACTCTGCTGGGCTCCACCTGGCATTTTGAGAGGACTGTGAAAGCAGTGAGTTCTTTTCTTTCCTGATCACCCTCAACAGATGTTCATGTCAGTGAGATGAGAAAGAACACCAGCCTGCCCTTTGCTGCTGCAAACCATCCTTGGATGGAAGGCTCTGGAAGTGAATAACCTTTCCAGTTGCTGTCTCTGCCTGGGCAGGTGAGAAAAAAACAGCTGTTGGTGAATGTGAAAACAGATATTAGGAAAAAATACCAGCAGAGCTCTGGAAAAACCCACGTGGGTGGGTGACACTCACGGGCTGCCATCAGTAGCTATGGGGCTGTCTGAGTGTGCCACGGGGCATTTGAGAAGAGGAAGGGCCAGGCAATGCTTGTCCTGCCTGGGGGAATTACAGGCCTGGAGAGCAGAGCAGATCCAGGCTCAAACTGCCCCTGTGGAAGGAAATCACTCCAAACTGAGAGCGCCAATTAACTCCAGCATCACTTGAGCAAATTAAGCCAAGGTCAAAGGTGCAGCAAGCAACCATCACTAACGAGATTTCAGCGCTGCTCTGCCTGCTTTATGCACATCAGATTTCTTGTGAAGGAATCCCTCAGGGCACAGCTGTTTGGCTTCTGTCTGAAACTTCAGGAGCCTCTGGCTCAGAAAGATGTAAACTTCAGCCTCAACGAGAGGGCAGGAGTTGGAGAGCAGCTTTGGCAAATGAAAGATGATTTTAGACAGACATCACAAGCTGGAATAGAAATTTCCTTTCTTACAACATAAAATTTAGAAATATTTACGCTATTAAAATTTTATATTTAAATTTTATATATATTAGATACTATTTATTTATACCTCTCGTAATCCTGCGTTCCGCTTTTTGTCACGGACGGGGAATGCAGTTCTTGGTTTTATCCCCAGCGTGCTGCAGGCTGCTCCGCCCCTGACCCAATGCTTTGCTGAGCTATCCCTGTCTCTCTCCTGCCCGTCCCATGTGCTGCCCAGATGCTTACAACAGTGGGGGGAAGCAGAAGGAGCCAGGCTGCTAGAAACTGATTTTCTCAGATATATACTTTGCTCCACGTTCCAGCAGTGAGAGAGAGATTATTTTCTCTCATAACACATGTGCCCAGACCAGGCTAAATCCTTGGGAACCACTACTTCCTGGGGGGTTCACAGTCTTCCCTGGCCAGCACCCGTGTCGGGAGGAGATGGCTGTGAGCTGGAGACCTCACCCACCACAGGGGGACACTGGCTCCATCATCCCACACCGACGGGGCTTAAAAAACATCAACAAAAAAAAACGCCGGCAGGAAACGCGCTGGTTCGCTTCCCCAGCCCGTTTGTGCTCCTCGAAGGGAATCAAAGAAGGCGTTTAACGATCCTTCTGGGCACAACATGATTTGTACCTTCATCCTTTCAGGGCAAAAAGCCCCCGGGGCGGAGGGGAAATCTGTCTGAAAGGCAGTCGGGGAGCGAGATGCTGTCAGATGTCGCAGGGAGGGAGGACGAGCGCGTGTTATGAAAGCTGGCAGGTGACTGAGCTAATTACGAACTCGGAGGCAATTTAGGGTGACGGGAAGTGACTTGAATTGTAACCAGAGGTTAAAAGAGTTTAAAGAGAGAAGTGCCGGCGCTGCCGTGCTTGGATGGGTGAACAGCAACCCCTGCCAGCCCGCTGAGCAGCTGGAGGTCAGGAAAGCACCTTTCACACTCAGCCCAGAGTAATTCCACGGAAAAAACCACAAGCTGCTGCAAAATGGTGTTAATTGGATGTGGAAAGCCTTTTGCAGAGCCTTCCCTCACCTCTTTCTCTCCTTCAAAACCGTCAGGGTATTTTTAATAACAATTGATGGTTGCCTAAAATCTCAAAACATGTTTTCATTAATATTCATGAAAGAATGGACTGTTTTTATCTACACCTACATCAATGTGTGGTAAAATGTATCCAAAGCCCAGCTTTTATCTTTAATCACACTAGAAACTGATCGCCTCTGATTTTTGTGGGGTAAAAAAGTAGTCTTGTTTTCAAAGGAGAAAAGCATGAAATGTTATAATTTGTGACCTAGAATTTTGGCAAAGCTGCTCCCATCTGTGAAATCAAAACGAAAGGAAAAAAATAATAAGACTTTTAAGATTTTTTATTGAGTTCTGAATATTCCAGAAATTCTGGTACACATTTCTACCATAGCTGTTGTCTGAACACTCTAGTATCAGCAACAAAACAAAACTAGCAGGAAAGATTCAAAGATTTTCAACCTCTGGAAGATTGGGGGAAAAAAAAAAAAAAAAAAAAAAAAAAAAAAAAAAAAAAAAAAAAAAAAAAAAGAGGTCTTTCTGCCTAGACATTGCCCGTTATTTGTGCTGTGGTAGTGTCCAGCAGCCTCTCCAAGGATGAGGCAGGAGCGCTGTATGTGCCGTGCAAGCCCACAGCTGGAGAGCCCGTGGCCACAGACGCTGCGCTGAGGAGAGCCAGATCATCTGCACTGATGCCATTTTTCCTGACAGGCAGATGCTGAATGCCTGGATCACTACAGAGAGGACTGCAGAGTGCTGCAGCCCAGCTCCACTGGCGCCCTGATCCACCCCTGCTGCCTGGGAACAGAGAAAACCTCCCCGTGGGCTCAGACCAGGTGCTGGTAAACTGATAGTGTGCTCCAAATAAATCAGGGAGGGCAGGGAAACAGAGGGGTTTGCTGCTTTGTCCCTGTAGGTCACTTGTCAAGCCAGAAGAGCCCTGGAGGCTCTGCTGTCTCCCTCTGCAAGAGCTCGGAGAATTACTGTATTTCGAAAATACCCTATAGCCATAACCTAATAAATCCTTATCAGGATTTCGACAAATAGGTGAACTAGTAACATCAGATCATAAAGGCAAGTAACACATCTCTGTGCTTTCCACACCTGCTGGCCCTGACAGTGGAACAGATGGAGGAGGGACTCTCCTTTTTTTGTAGCCTTGCCAGGCTGGAACAACTTTAATTTGGCCCAAATACCTCTGTCCTGATAACCTTGCAAAATCCTGAATCCCTACTAGTACATGGAGCAGAGAGAAGGAGGGATGTGCAGCATGTTCCCTGGACAGGGTCATTGCATCATGCATTTAAAACAAAGGATTTGGCAACATAGATGATGCTGCTAAATGTGCACTGAGTCAGATATCTTTGCAGCACAGGTTTGCAGGATGACTGGCATCATTTATGTCGTCACTTGATACACCACAATTCCTGGGGCTCCCCAAAAACAAAGCCTCCCCCACAAGCAAGCTGTTCTAGTGCAGCCATTTTGTCACAAAAGGCTTTAATCTCTTTTAAAATGGGGTTTTCCTTCCTCTTAATCAAGTTCCTTCAGGTGGACTTGAAATGTAAAAAATTAAATTTAACCCTTTGATAGTGGAGAGAGAGAAGGATAAAGTTTACTTTCACTCTGTGTGTTTTTGTGGCAGCACACAGGAAAGCTGCATTCTGCTCTGTTCTTCCCAAACAGAGCATCTGCTTTCACTTACTTTTCCTTTTCTTTTTTCCTTTTTTTTTTTTTAACTCATTCTTCTTTTCTTGCCATGGCTCCATGGCTTCAGAGGTGGTGGGAAGATGCTCCAGTGCTCTTTGTTTCCTGTGCATTCTGCTCTCTCTTGGTGTCTCCCTCTGTGCCCTGAATTTCCTGCTGCTCAGAATGCTGTGTCTGATGAGGGTTTAAAATGTTGCTAGCAAAACCAAATTTTTTTTAAAATGCTCATTTCATCTTGCAGTATTTAAACAAGTCTAAATTTAGAGCAGAGCTGTGGAAAAAAATCCAAAAAAGAAAAAAGGCAAAGTAACCAGCCAAAGGCATTAATTAACATGACACCTATGTGGCTGCCTCTGTAAACTGCAGGGAGAGCACATGGCTGGTGGACGGATGGGTCTGCAGGCAGAAATGCACAGAGCAGCCGGCTGTATGTGGCCTCTGGGAAGACACGTGTGGCCCAAGGCACCTTGCTGACAGCTCATGGGGCTCTGCAGCCTCCTCTGGGTCTCCTTGTGACCACTGGTACTCATCAGCCTGGTCTCCAGGGCCAGGAGAACCTTGCCATGCACAGCTGCAGACTGCGTGAAGCATTTCCCCTGCACCCAGACAGTGCTCAAAGTCGCTCATTTCACCCAAAACACACCTGGAAGTGAGGGAGGTGTTTTCCCACCAGGAGGCGGGGGTGGGGAGCGGTGAGTAACACTCAGAGAGGCTCTAACCATCCTGCACCACCCAGGGCTGAAGATCTTTCAGGTCTCACCATCCCAAACCTCCTCAGTCCCAGATGCTGCCGGTCACACAACCAACAGAGTCCAGGCCCAGGCAGCATCTCCCTGTTTCATTGCAGCTTCCTAGAGCTCAGCTGGGATTGCACAGGTCCTGATGGGACCAAATGGGTTGGGAGGGCAGCGCTCAGCTGAGGGACACCTCGCTTGGTCCAGAGTACAGTGCAGGAGCAGCTGCTTCCCCACTGCCACTAAATCCACACCTCTGCAAACTCAGCTTGCAGAGAGCGCTAACTCTCCACAGCACTGAAACTCGATCAGGACAGATTTGCATGACCAGTCAGTAAAACCATGACCAAAAGCACTTTTCCATTGCTGCCTCTGGCAAGGATCCCCTCCCCTGGCAGCTGCTGGGATAGGGAGATTGGATTCTGTAGCATTGGTAAAACACGGCATGCCTGCTTCCCAAACCACCCCGAGGAATGGTCCCACCTACTCACACAAGGCAGAGACTCCACCCTCACATCTCAACAAGACACAAGCTCAAACGCTGTTGACAGAGGAGTGTCATAAGCAGAGTATTTGACCAGGGCAGAAAGGGGATTTTGTGCCCAGATACACATCTCAGGAGCCCTGCCAAGAGATACGGGGAGGCACAAGGTTATGATCTCAGATAAATGCATCTGTTGTGAACTAGACCACGTAGTGTATTCCCATCATGACTTGTTTTACGTTATTGGAAATCAAAGCAAATTGTTCTTATTTTAAGTGATTGTGTCCCAGGTGCCTTAAGTTCAGGATCATGATGGAGCAAAGACGTGCTCTGAAGTGTGTGGTGGTGGGAGGCTCACAGCAAGATCCCAGAGTCTCCAGAATGAAAAGCAAGTCAGTGCTGAGGTCCTGCAACCTCTTCCCCAGGCCTGATATCCATGGTGCCAAAAAGAGCCTGATGTGAGCCCTGAGGCTCTGATCCAGAACACCTAGAAAACAGGAGGGAGCAGCCCTGCCTCACTGCACGGGCCAGCTGGGAGAGCAGTGCCACAGGTGTCACGGGGAAGGAGCGTCTCTGGTGACCAGCAAACCTCCTGGCAACCAAAACAGCATCACAGTGAGCTTGATGCCTGAGGCAGCTGGGACAGCACCCCGTCTACCCCTGATCTCCGTGAAGCCGCACCCTCTTCTGTTTGCTGTGTCCAAGGTTGTGGCCATTCCCCTGTTCCAGCTGCCTTTCTTACAAGGAGACACTTGGCTGCTCCAAAACTGCCCTGTTGGCCAGCACTGCATGGAGAGAGGTTGTGCTGTGCCCGGCACCTTCCTAATCAGCTTTTTTGGAGGTTTTTAAAAGATGTGTAGATGTGGGGTTTAGGGACATGGTTTAGTGGTTGACCTGGCAGTGCAGGTTAATGGTTCGACTATGTGATTGTAAAGGTGTTTTCCCACCTCAGTGATTCCATGGTTCTATTCCATGATTCCATGGCGCTCAGTGTACAATTCCCGTTTCATTGTTTTGCCCCACTGTCCTCATATTTATCCCACAGTGAGACTACACTTCTTAATCAGTGTTTTGGTGATGTTTGTTCTTTTGCTGGTTTTAATATTTGCCAGTATCTTCTCACAACACGATAAACCAAACTGAGCTCTGGTTTTAGTCAAACCAGAAATAATTAGAGCAGGTAAATCTTCCCCCTGCCTGTGTTTACAGCACAAAATCACACTGGTATTTTTTTTTTTTAATTGCCTCATGGTTTTGCAAATGTAGCTCCAAATTGCTGCACTTGCTCACCTCGTATTTCTTGCAGCCTTAAATTCTTGCTCCTTGTTATATGTTTGCTTTCATTCTTTCCCACAGGCTTCATTTTCTTTTTCCCCAGCCAGATCCTGCTGTTATCTCCTTCCCTTGCTCCAACTGTGCTCACACACTGTGCAGGCTGAGCTCTGCAGAAGCAACTGGATGCACACTAATCCCATTAAGGGCCCTCCAAGCACCTGGGGTTTTCAGTTTTCAGTGCTATTTTCATTTAATCTTCCAATCTTACTTCTTTGCCATTTTAGATCATTAAGGGGTTAAGTGAGATATATCCAGTAAATGAGATAAACCCAAATAAAGGGATTTGGATCTCCCAGTTCAGCGTGTTGCTGTCTCATCGCCTTCGCTATCAGTGGTTCAGGGGTTACCAAACACACCCAGACAAGGGCTCTTGCCAGACCCCATCTGGATTAAACCTGGGTCCCAGCTGCAAACAGCACACAGTGGCTGGGAGGGTTAGTGAGGAGATCCTGCAAAAATCACTCCCAATAACGATTTATATGGCTCCTTGCACAGCGGAGAGAAAATGCTATCTGAAATGTTGATGCTCCTGCCTTCAGATCTCATTTCAGATTTTTTTTTTCAGAATGGGAATTTTTTATCCTCTCTTTCTGAAGTATCCAGATGGGGAAGCCTGTCACCCTGGATGCCATCCCTCAGTTTGAATCCTGGTAAGCACAGGAAAATCAAACCTTCATTGTCACTCTTCCTCTAAGAGCAATTTTCTCCTCTTTTCCAGCTGCAGGGGCAGGACAGGCAGCACATTTTGGCCATTTGGAGAGGTGAATTACATAGGCCCAGATCTGCTCTGCCTGTTGCCTTCCCAAGCTGGCTCAGGCAGCTGCTGTACAGCCATGTGATGTGCTGAAGGCACTGTCTCTTGAGTGTTTGTTGTGTAGAAATTGATTTTTTTGTAGATTTTAAGGTCAAAAAGAACCATTTCGACTTTCCCATGTAACCCTTTGCACAGACTTAAAAACATAAGAGAAATTTATGCCCTCCAGGCCCACAGCTTCTGCTTGAAGAAGATTGTAACTTTCAATAAGACGTTCAGTCTGGAGTAAATATTGTAATAAATGACAAAACCATCCTATCCTGAGGTGAGTTATTCCTGGAATTACTTAATTCCTTACCACAGGCTATCAGCCTCTTCATCACACAATTTAACCTCTATTCAATGCTTCCTGGTTTTATTCCCTTTTCAGCATTTCCCCTGTCACTTCTATTATCCTATTTAAAGTGCATCTGTGCTGGGATACAGTTAATTTTCCTTACAGCAGCTTGTATGGGGCTGTGCTTTGGATTTGTGCTGAAAGCTGTTGGTACTACAGGGATGTTTTGGAAGCTGCTGAGCAGGGTTTTTGCAGAATCAAGGCCTTTTCTGCCCCTCACCCCACCAGCGAGTGGGCTGGGGGTGCACGAGGAGCTGTGAGGGGACACAACCAGGATTGCTGACTCCAGCTGACCCAAGGGATATTCCACACCCTGTGACACCCTGCCCAGCACATCGAGCTGGGGGGAAGAAGGAGACAGGGGAAGACATTCAGGGTGATGGTGTTTGTCTTCCCCAGCCAGTGCTGGAGCCCTGCTGTCCTGGCTGCTGCTGAACACCTGCCTGCCCACAGGAAGTGGTGGATGAATTCCCATTTTTCCTGCTTTGTCTGTGTGTGAGGTTCTGGCTTTCCTTATTAAATTGTCTTTATCTCAGCCCATGATTTTTCTCTCTTGCTCTTCTGATTCTCTCCCCCATCCCACTGGGGAGTAGTGATCAAGTGGCTGTGTGGGACTGGAGTTAAACCATGACAGGCATTAGTGCAGCATGCAGTAGCACACCTACAGTACGTGTCTTAATTTTATTTCAGTGTTACGACAGCCAGTGTGCCCCTCCATGTCCTCAGAGAAACCTGACAATCTAGTATGGCTTTGCATTTAATATTAAACAAGCCGTTTGTACACATGCAAAAGAAGATTGGAAGATACTTAATAAAGGGGTTAATTCATAGCCATAGAGTCAAGCTGTTCAACAGGTTGCTGTAGTAATTTATGCTCTTTCTGCTGCTATATCTGGAGTTATTTAAAATTCATACTTCTCATTATGATAATGTGCTTCCACAGTGTGTCCCTTGTCCGAGTGTGCAGTTTGCTGCTGCCATTCATCAAGCTCAGCAACTGGGCTCCTTTGATTCATTGGTTTCCAGACATTGACGAGGGGATGGCAATCTCAATTGAATGTTGGCCAAACTGAAAGCTCTGGCTGTTAATAAATAATCACTCACGTTAGGAGGCGATCAGTTGAAATGGCAGAGTCCGTTCTTCCGTGCCGCTTTTGCTTCCCACTGCTCCTTCTCCCTTCTCTCTCCTGGCCAGAGAGAGACCCCACAGATATGGTTTGGAGGGAGATTGCCTTGGCAATTGCCTCACCTTGGAGCTGCCCTGGATGCTGCCCAGGCACCGTCATTCCTGTGCCAACCTCAGCGCCGAGCAGTGCCCAGCACGGACCTGCTGGCACTTCCAGGGCTCCAGCACTGCTCCCATGCCCCTGCTGCCAGCCCCAGGTCCCCTTGGAGCGGGAGAAAATCCTGGGACAACCTGCCGGAGGGACCCGCCAGCATCCCGCAGGTCAGGGAGGCCCTGCTAGGCGCAGATCAAAGGTCAGGGACGGGTTTGGGGGATGTGGATGCGACCCCTTTAAAGCAGGCACGGCCTGACCTCCGGCTGGAGAAGCCAAGGCCTGTCTTCAGAAATCAGAGTAATCCCGGGTGATTTTATCTCACTCCACTTCCCTAAATCTGTGGCTGCTGCTGCTGCCGCTGCTTGGCGAGGGGATTAAGGGGCTGGCAGGGGATTACGCAGCCACTGCAGCTCCCGGCGCGGAGCTCCGTCCGGGCGCGGAGCCGCTGCCGGGGGCCGCGGAGCCGCTCCGCACCTGTGGGCGCGCTCCAGCGGCCGGAGCCCCCTCAGGGTTTGGGTTTTCCCGGGCCGGACACCCTCGACGGCGCCCGGCAGCGGAGTGTCCCCAGGGCTGGGCCCCGCAGGAGCAGCGCTCGCAGCCCGGCACCATGGCGGGGGTGGCCGGGGCCTCCCCCCGGGGCAGCAGGAAGGGCGGGGAGCCCCCGCGTCCCGCCGGCCGCACCCCGTGCTGATGGCCGGTGCCTGGAGGATGGGGCCCTGCGCCGTCCCGTGGATGATGCTCTGCCTCCTCTGCCTCCCGCCCTCCGCCAGGGCCCAGACGAAGATCCCGCTGGAGACGTGAGTGTTTCCCTCTGTTGCTGGCGTGGAGTGGCAATGCGGAGGGCATGGCAGGCGGGTGGGAATTCCTGCCTGGCGGGGGCAAGATCCTCCCGAGGGGCACATGGCTGCAGGGGGGTGGCATTTCCATTCCTTGGCTCCTGGTGGAGGACACAGAGGTGGGAGCCAGAAATTCCGCGCCCAGGTCTAGATTAGGATGCAATACCTCTCTTTCCCCATTCGTCGAGTGTAACAATGACTCCCATCTACTGTAGTAAAGTACTTTGACATCTGTTAATGCTCTGCTTAATGCACTGGGCAGCAGAAGGCAAAACCAGTTTAAAGATACGTTGGTAAAACCCCGCTGCCACTGCAGCTTGTGGAGATTCCCACCATGGAGGCAGATGCAAGCGGCCCCAGTTTGGCAGCTCCCAGTGGAGCAGAGTGGTTTCAGTAGATGCTGCTGGGTTTCAGTATGCCCGGAACACCCAAGGGATGCACAGAACTGGCCAGGTTCTGGCTGTGGAGGATGCAGACGGAGTGTTTGGGCGAGGACACATCACGAGATGCAGATTGTGCAGCTCCAAAGCTCTGGTCCCTTGCCTTGGTCTGGATCACCACTGGCTGAGAAGCGCCTGGGTGATACACGCATAGGTGTTTATTCACGTGTGTGGCTGCCCAAAGATATTGGTGAGAGAAGGCTAGAGGAAAGAGGCCACACCACTTCTTGCTTGTTCTTGCTCTCTACAAATGTGGAATGGCCCTTCCCAGAGCTCTGGGGTGAAGGAATGAAACACTGAGCGGCAACACAAAGCACACCCAGCCGTGTTTTGTGCATGCACTGGCCATGCAGGGAATCCTGATGCAGCTTTTGGTATGTGGGTTTGCAGTACCCCCACGCCCATTTGTGCTGGAGTGGTGAGCACAGTCACTGCCGGAAGGCTCCCCACCAGCAACACCACCCTGGCAGCCCCCCAGGAGCCTGACAGCTCTCAGCAACCCCAGTTTATAAAAACTTCACCTTGTTAAGCTGATTTGGACAAGTTAAATCCTTTAAGGATTTACCCACCGCAATGGGTAAAAGTTGTTGTGGTGCAGCTTCTGGGGCACCTGGGTGGGTCTGTGGTGCAGGACAGTGGCTTGGTCTGGAGAGGAGACAACACTGCCAGCCAGTTTCAGGAGGAGATACTACTGAAAAATCGACCGAAGTCAGATTAAGCCCTTTCCTGAGTTTGGGGAAATGCTTTTAATCAAAAATTGCCAATAACACCCTTACAGATGTGCCACCAATACTGCCCATCAGCCCCTACTGACATTATCCAGGAGGGCCTCAGGAAACTTTGCTACCAATTTTATTCTTGCACTATCAAGCCCTTCCGAGCAAAGTGTCTCTGGTTTGGGTTTCACAAAAAACGACACAGAAGTTACACAAGATAAAATCCAACTTGTGCTAACTTCAAACCATGCAAATCAACTTTCCATGCCCAGGATAAATACTGCATAGGAATGCCTTTCAGCGTGGAAACCTGTGGCATTTAGAAGCCAGCCTGTCCTTTCTGCTGTTCTTGCCACTGAATACAAGAGTAGGGATTATAGGCAGGCAATCTCTGACCAAATCCTTTTCTGATGTGTTTTGTTATAATGTGATAGCCCTTTACTATTGAAAAAAAAAAATTTACGTCACTTTGCACAATTTGGAACTTATTCCTGTACAAGAATGAAGAATGAACAATAGAAAAATAGCTTTTCTCCTCTGGTACTAAAACCAGACCAACGTCTGAATTAATCTCTGGCGTTTCAAATCCACTCATGAATTTAACTAAAACACAGAAGCCGCCCTTTTGAAATGAAATTTCAGTAGAGAAACACATTGGCCAGAGGCCCAAAGGGAGTAAATTGGCAGAAGATGGATCTGTTTTGTGGGTTACACAGGGGCATTTTGGGGACACAAAGCCAGAGTCCTTCAAGCAGCAGCTGGGAGAGGTGACACCAGGCTGGCTTGGCCCGTGCCGCTCCCTGAGCTGTGTCCGGCTTTGCTGCGTTGTGCTTGGACCACGGCCAGCTTGCTCCAAAGCTCACTCAGCTCCAATTCCAGCAGGGCAAAAATCTGCCCAGTCAGTTCCTGGTGGTGCTTCTGGGGTGCACGTTCAGCACACAAACCACCTCCTCTTTCCCACTGGACACAAATCACCTCTTCATTCCCACTGGACACAGCTCTGCGGCCACGGTGTGGGCAGGAGTGCTGGCAGTTGTGAGGGTGGTGAGGAGCTGGGGCTGGCTCCTTCTTGGGGTAATGGAAACACTGGAGAATGCTGATGGGAGAGGCAAAGATCAGTCTGGCATGGCCTCTTTAGGGTGCTCCTGTTGCCTTTAAACATCTTCTCCTGGGTTGGACAGAGCCAGAGACCTTGGAAGAAGTTTCTCTGCAGCCTGATGCATTTTAGACTGACCTTTTCTCTCACTTGTTTATGAAAAAATTAAGGAAACCTATTTAAGTTCAGCAGGCTGCCCTTAGTTTCCCAGTGCTCTAAGGTTGCTCATTTCCCTGACATATAATTATCTTTTAAATATATAAATTCCACTGTATTTCTGCCTCTTCACTTTCCTACTTTTCAACTTCCCTGAAATGCCACCAGATATGTTTAATGACACAATCTTGAGCCCTGTAACACAGGGATTTGGGACCTTTGTACCCTCTGCTCCCTCTGTGCCCCCTAACTTTCCAACCAGTCCTCCAGAACTCCTGGTCTCTGGCCCTCTCATTGGTCCCCCTGTCTTTGTGCCTTGTTGCTCCTCTGCTTTGAGACCAGAAGAAATACCAGTCCCTGTGCTTGAGCAGACATCCCAAAATTACACAAACCCATTTTTTATTCAAGTTCTGCTCTTACTGGAAGTTCCAAGAACTTTCAAGAAGATGCTCAACTGCACCCACTAATCAGAAATTAACACCACAGACTCTTCCACCCTGCTGGGTTGAAAAGTGATGAGGGCTGAAAGGAGTAGGAGCACACTCATGGCCACACACATGACACAAAACAGAAAGACCAGAATCAAGTGCACCTCTTTTTTTTTTGTCAGGAGGGAGGAAAATTGGGTAAAAATAAACATCCCTGCTAAAGTTACTATCCCTTCACATTTAGGTTCTCTTTCTGCAGTAAAAGATGAGGAGACTGGAGAATATTAGTTAATATCAGCACAAAACATCTCATACATAAAACTTGCAAAGCCAGCAGATGGGCATCAAGTTAAACATTGATCCAGAGATCCTCATATCTAAGTGAATGCATTAGTCCCTACTACAACAAAGAGGGGAGCATCCCATGGGATCCCTGTTTGTCATTTCCGCTTTTATTCTAAGCTTGCCAGAATAACTCTGATGCAGCCCAATAAATCCTTGTCTCCTGGAAAATACGGGTATTCTTTTTTCTCTAAGGATGAAATGATGAGATAAAAGCTCTGACTCTCAAAATAAGATGCAGAGCACAATGCAAAAGAAAAAAAAAATTGACTTCAGCTGGTGCTAGTTCACACTCAGTGGTTAAATATGAATGCCTCATTGCCAATTAAGGATTGATTTTTAAAAGGCACCCACTCTCTCATGCTTTTTTTATAGCAGTGGAGAGAGGTGCAGTGCAGAGCTGAAGCTTTGTGTGTGCACCAGATCATCCCCTATAGCTGCCTGTGTGTTCCTGTGTGCAAGAGGGGAGTCCCAGCAGGCTTTCCAGGGTGAAGTGAGCTGTTGTGATTATTCCACCATGGCTGGGCTGGCTTTACCCCCGAGCTCATCGCTGTGCTTGTGTGTTACTGGTGGTGCAGTGCACTGGGAAATCATGCCCTGAGGTTAAAGCCTGCCTGGGACTCACAGGAATCCCCTGGAAGCTGTAGGTAAGACTCTGCACATCATAAATGAGTAGGGTATTCTGGTAAGGGGAGAAGGCCATTTATTGCATAAAGTAAATCTCTCTGAAGTGAATCCTCGTTGAAGGAGCTGCATATGGGTGGAGCTGTCTGACGTGGATCCTGTAGCAGCTCTCTGACGAGGTGCTCTGTTGATTTTGGGAGCCATCTATTTCCATTTGGTCAGCTCGGTGTTCAGGCTGCTCCTCAACATCCCTGTGTTCTCCATGCGGAATCGCTTCCATCCATTATTCCCAGGCTGGCACAGATGTGAGGAGTGCTTTACAATGACAAGGGGCACAATCTACTGTGGCATTATCAAGCAGCAGCACCACCCATGAGAGTAGAGGATTTGTCTGGCCTGTCAGTCTCTGGTCTGCTGAATCCAAGGGCTGAATCATGACACCTTCTTGAAGTTCTGACACTTCTTTCTCTTCAGCAGCCTTGGCACTGAGTGTCTTGCCCTTCACCCCAGAATCTACCAGGCAAGACAAATAGGTGTCTGCAGAAAGCAATTTATTTCACTTAGCTAGCAACAGAAGGAACTCGGATGCTCTCTGAGACCAAATTTGTACATCTAAAGTTGAGTGGGACAAATTCAACTGTAAGCACAGTGACTGAGACCAGCAGAACTCAGTGTTTCTCCCTGCTGACCAATGTCTCCTGCCTGTCTCCTCCTGGCTGGAGTCTGGGGACAACACATTGCCACTGTTGGTAGATTGGCTTAGAGAAATACAGGGGGATTCCTGCTCAGGAAGATGGAGCTCTGCCTGTCTGAAGAAGCAAACAGTTCTGCAGACTTTGCATTATTAACATTGATTTTTCCTTTTTTTGGCCCTCTTTTTTAGGGTGAAGTCCTGGGCAGATGCCTTTGGTGGGGAGCTGTACTCCATTGTGACTAAGTACTCAGGCTCTCTCCTGTTGCAGAAGGTAGGCAAAGGCTGTGAGGGTTCCCTTTGTTTCATATCCCCTCCCCATGTAGTCTTCCACGGTTTCCCCCAGGGTGGAGGAAAGAACAAGACACTGGTGTCCAGCTGTCTTTTAAAGTCATGGAGCTCCATATCCACAGGCATGGAGTGATGCCCTGTGGCCATTCTCCATGAACGGGAGAGGGAGATCCATTTAATGCCTTCCTGCTTTCATCAGCCACTGCTGCACACCACCTTAATTGTACCATTTTTTACAAATACTTTTTAACAGCACTCCTTGTGTTTCCACTCTGATGACCACTTCATGCTCTCCCATGCTGACTCCCACTCCTCCTTTCCTACCTCTGCTACTCATCACTCTCCTGCTCATTGTCACCCCACTGTCCCCTCCTGCAGCTCTCCAGCTGACACTAATTTCTTTTTGCTTTTTCTCATCTGTATTCATCCAGCTGTTTGCCAATTCTTTGAATTTTGCCCTTAAGATTCTGCTTCAGGCAGATGCCCTGGAAGCCAGAGGTGCTTGGCTTGGCTTGATCACCAGAGACTGTTGCAGTAAACTCTCTACCAGCATTCAAGGGTGTAGCTCTTGAAACAAAAGGTCTCTTTTGCAGCTGTAGAGAAGCTTCCTTAAGTCAGTGGTGAATGGCTACTCCTCTTTCAGGCTTGCGCATCTCTGTCCTGCACCTCCCAAGGGCTACTCTGGGGGCCTGGTGGCTGCTGATGGCATCCAAAGGAATGCAGACTCCCCTTTGTGCCCATCCCGTTCTCTTGTCTTTACTCCCTTTCTCTGATTCTTCAACACAAGCCATGAGTTGTTTCTTAGACCTGCAAGGTGTCTGACATCGGTCCTCATATTAGCAATTACACCCACATTCCAGTGCAGAACAAAGGATCAGGATATCCTTTTTCTTGCCTTGCTGCTAAGCTCTATTTCCCTGTCCCCAGAGTGCTGCATTTTGCCTGTAGTAAGGGGTCATACCCTGCAGCACTGCCTTTGCTAGGTTTGACCTAGACAGGCTTTCAGCAACCCTCACAAAGGTCTGTGCTGATCATCAGCTCTTCTTGGGAGAAAAGGGTCACCATGCAACAAAAAGCTGTCAGCACTGGTAAAGGTACTACGTGCACTAACCATGAGGCAGCGGCAGCAGGATGTGGATGCAGGCAAAAGTTTGGCTTTTAGCAGTTCTGATGATGCTTCTGCATTTCCTGTTGTCCCTGGGGTCCCCAGGCCATAGCTGCCAGAGGCAAAGTGACATGTGAGCATCTCTGGTGAGTGCTGGAGCTGCAGTGGGGGAAAAGATGCAGATTGGGGTTATTTGATGGTCAGGCATCTGTCTGATGCTGTGTGGGCCAGCACAGCCGACTTCCACTGCTTCTGCTGACAGATTGTGGGAGTTCAAGTTCCTCGGGACCCAAACGTCAGTGGGACTGACTGGGGAAGGGGAATTGGGGTTAGCCTGAAATCTTGGTGGTGTGGAAGTTAACAGTGCAGGCCAGGAAGGGCGGAGGTGGCGCTGAGGTGGGTGTCAAGCCAGCTGTGCTGTGCCACCCCTCTGGATATGTTGCACTAGATCATTCAGTCTACCTCTGTCCTCTCTATGTTTTGTCCCTTGGGATCTTGATCCCTTTGGGATGGGGGTTAAATGAGACCTGCAGGTGCTAGTATAGTGCCACTAAGAACTAGAGTTGTAGCAACTATTTCTTGAACAGAAATTCACAGCACTTATCAGCCATGCAGTGTGATTCACTGGAAGCAAAGAAAGCTCATTTCTGATGAAAAAGAAGCCTGAATGTAACCAAATCCAATCTAGTCTTCATGTCAAGAGGAATTAAGGCAGAGATGTATTTTCCTGATGGTCTGACAGCCTTATAAAATAATACCACTTGCCTGCCCAGTCTGCATACTCAGTTTTGTTGTTGGAGTGGGGAAGGTGTCTGGTTTGCTGTTGCACATGTCAAGGCCTGGGCACAGTCTCTGGACACCCCTGAGTTGGACACAGTCACCTGTGACTCGGAGGGAAAATGTCACTTTGAGCAGGGGGGACAGATGAGCTTGATCCAGCCTTGTTCTGTGAACACTCCAGCAAAGAGTTGCCTTCTAAATTTGTGTTGTGTCGTGCCCTGCCCTGATTTAACCTGAGCAGTTTAAGCAGCTCAAGTTTACCTTTCAACCCCCCTTCTTGAGCTTTTTCATCTCCTCTTGTTTCCCTGGGACTGAGGAAATAGGGGAGAAGCAGCCAGCAGTCACTCCTTCAGTCCTTCCTTCTCCCAGCCTCCATTTCTTTAGGGAGTTTGGGCATCTTCTCACGGTTCATCATCTTAAAGCAGGGACCATCCCAGAGGGCTCCTGCTGCATCCCTGGCATGTCCAGCACTACAAGTGGATGCAGACAGATCTTTTACTGTTAGACAGCCTTTTCATGCACCCTGGCAGACCCCAAACAGCTTTATGTGGCTCATCTCATTGGCACAGATCGTGGCTGTGTTAGGCCTGGGGAACCAAACACACCAAAATTTGGCAAACACGTCGATTTGCCTGCGCCCTGGGCACATTTCTCTTTTTTAGGCTGTTACCAGTTGTTCACATCAAACATTTCTCTGCATGCATGGGTGTGCCCAGACCAGTAGAAGGGTGGGGAGCCCCGTGCAGAGGTCCAGGTGATTCTTTTCTCAGTGATGTCTAAGTCAGCAGGCATTTTGTCTTTGAGGAAATACAGAAGGTGCTGTTATCTCAGTTCATATCTTATTTCACATCTCCCTTGTGCCTAATAGTCTTGAAGTAACCAGCTTAATGTTGCTTTGAGAGTCGTAATTTTTCAGTTACTGAATGCTTTGCATGTAAACCTTATCTTTAATGCTTGGCATAAACTTTTTTGTGATTTTGAGTTTGCTTAGTTTCCTTTGGACTTTTGGTTTGTTTCTTCCAGGAGAACCCCAATATCATGTTGCAAGCCCAGGTGCTTGACTTCCCACCAGGCTTTATCGTTCCCAGAGACCTGGTGAACTAATAGATATCCCTTGAATCCCCAAGGGCAGGCTTTTACCCTGTCAGAGAGCTTTACCCTAGGGTTATTGGAAAGCCAAAAAAATATGGCAAGAAACTGACAAACTTGAGAAGTTCAGTCAAGACATTTTCCTGGGTGAAGATGAAAGGAATGTCTTTCACACTCTTAATTTAGTTCCACTAGCAGTGAGTAATGCAGCACTGTGTACTTCAATAGGCTGAATTTCGTGGAGGTGGGAACAAGAATATATATTTGGTGACATATCTCTGTTCACAGATAAAACTTAGGATACTGAATTCTGGATATTCTACTTTTAAATCACCACCCCCGTCACTGCAGAAGGAGAATCTTAATGAATTGCTCCTGCTGTTTTAATTTAGGGGAATGCTAAGTGCTAGATGAATAAGAAAAGATTTTCTGTTAGAGCTGAGCTAACTTCTTGGCCTCTTTTCAACATCAGATCCTTTCAGCCACTTCTCCCAAGCCAGATTCCTCTTCTGTAACCTATAATGATCTGATAACCTAAGCACAGGTTGGACAGGATAATCTTGGCCAGCTACAAGCACCTGAGCTGACTTTCAGCTTTGGTGTCTGGTGACAGCATTGAAATCACAAGTACTGTGCCGTTGCCCACCATTAGAAAGTCTTGGATGGGCAGTCATTAATAGATGGAGATTTTAGTGGCAGGAATACAGGCGTGTAGTGGTTTGCTGGTTCATTTGTAGGAAAAAACCTCAAATAGAAGTTGAGCTCAAACCTGGTGTATTCCTTAGCAAAGTGAAACTTTGCAAAAAGTTTTGGTTTTGGTGTTTTGAGCTGGCTTTCTTCGCTTTCTTCTCAGCTCTGGCTAGAGCTCAGGGCTGAGATGTGTATGCTATTAGCAGACTGCTTGTGATTTCTCGTGATTAATTTTTACCCCAGTAAAAACACCTACTTGTGTGTCAAAAGCACATTTAAAAAAATGAATTGAGAGGTGGGGGAAAGCCCTGTTGCTGTCAGCTGAAGCTGTGACCCAAGGTAACCGGCAGCAGGTCACTTTGTGAAGCGTGTGTTGCTGCGTGCCCCCCTTTGCTGGCTTTCCCAGGAGAGATTACCCTCCTCCCCCGGAGCAGCCCTGATTAGAGCCCAGCCTGGCAGAGATCGCTTCCCTCCCGGCGGAACCATGGCATGGAGCTGGAGGGGACAGGCACCAGCTGGGAAGTGTGCTATGGTCTCCTCACCAGCCAGGGACCTCGGCTGGGGGGTTCTCGCTGCACATTCCTCTCTTGGCAGCATGGCTACACCGTCCTTCATCCTCAACCCCTCCTCCTCCTGCTGCTGCTTCCCCCGCCTGTCCCAGCTGCCCAGCCCCAGCAGAGGGGATGCGAGGCCTGGCGTTTTTAATCCAGTAAAACCCTCGCTGTTAATCATGCCGGACAGAGCGAGCAGCCTCCCTGCCATGCCTGCTGCAGGCTGCATGCCGCTGCTATTTCTGTCTGACCTCCTCAGCCTGCCTCATCCTCGAGGCATTTCTTCCTCTGCCCGTGCTCAGCTGCCCTCCCAGGTGGTCAAGGAGCTTCTGGAGCAAAAGGGGCTCCACTCGCTCACCCTAAAGAAGTGCAAAGTCCTTTCCCTGCTGCTCCCTTCTATTTCCCAAGTGTCACTAGAGCCCCTGCTGTCTCCTTGCCCTTTTCACCACCTCATTTTTTTCCCAGCACGAGAAGCCCAGCCCTGGCTGAGATCGCTGCTATGATGCTAATGCAACATGAAGATGGAGGGAGGCTGGACACACTGCACACGAAACTGAGGATGAGGGACCAGGGAATTGCAGTTGGTTGCCTTTGTGTTTCCACATTGCTCAGGAGATAATGCTCTGTCTCTTCTGAAATAAGTTAATCATCCTGTGTCCTTTTGCAGGTTTTTTTACTCTTTCTTTCTGGCTGTCTCTGTTAGCTGTGGGATTTTTTGGAAAGGAGAAATAAAGGCCATTGTATCCAGTCTTAAAAGGGCAGACTTAAGGAGGCAGGTTATGGTGGCACAGTTTAGATGTGCTCTTGGGTTTTTTTAATTCCTAGGTTATATTAAACATGGTGAGAGTAAACTGGTTATCTCTAAAGCTGTCAGATCTAGATCCTCCTTATTACAGCGTCTCTCCCCATGGAAGCAGCCTAAGTGATGCTCCTGGGTGCCCAACAAGTAGCATCATAACTGTCTGTCTGTCTTAGCTTCCCTTGGCAGTCTCCCACGCAAGCACTGAGCAAGGTCCCTCATGGGTGTGGTGGCATTGGGGCAGGACAGCACGTGCACTGCCAGGACATCTCTGCACCAGTGCCCCAGAGCATTTGTGACATAGGAAGAGGTGCAATGACAGCCTTTAGCTCCATTACCTGGCTCTTCCCTCTGCCTTAAGTAAGCTGGAGGTGCATGATGTGTATAATGGATGGCATCACAGTGCATAGTTTAGGCTTTAAAAATCTGGCTTTCTGCTTCTCTCTCTAATTTGTATGCACTGATAGCTTCAGGTGCATTGCTGCTGAGCCACAAGCTCACAATTGGATCAGTTGCTTTCACTTGGTCAAAGTGCTTTGTGTTATGGCCAGTGATCTGCATACCCCAAACTGCGGGGTGGAAAAGGGGGAAAAGAAGATGGAAGAAGGTGATAAAACCAGAGCAGTTGTTTCCGCACACCCTCCTTCACCAAAAACAATACCCTGCTAGCAATAATAGAACCATCCCTCTCCTTAAGAACGTCCTGCTCAGTAGGGTTTTCTTCTTTCCCTTGGGCAGAAGTACAAAGATGTGGAGCCGACTCTGAAAATCAAGGAGGTGGATGGTTTGGAGCTGGTGAAGAAGTTCTCGGAGCAGATGGAGAGCATGCTCCGCAGGAAGGTCGAAGCTGTCGAGGTATGACCACCAGGACTTTGGGGCTTTGGGAAGGAATTCCCGTCCTGTCAGCCCCGGAGCAACAGACAGAGGCCTCCTGCCTGCACCAGGAGTGTGTGGGTGCAGGGGTTGCGTGAGGACTCCCCTGCCCAAGCGAGAGCCTGCTGGTGCAGCTGGCTGCTCGCTCCGAGCTTTAAGCAGACACTGGTAGGAGGGTGTAGGCGTTCAGACAAGGGGATGCTGGCTTCTCCCTCCACTCAAATTAGAAAATAAGATGAAAACAAAGTCTAGGAATAAATATGAGGGAACGAACACTCTTCTAGGAGACAAGCTGTTTAAAGAAAAGGGAGGGGAAGAAAACCTCTCAAAAGTGAAAAATCAAGTTCATCCTTCCATTATGTGCTCTGGCCGCTGAAGACTAGGGGCTTGTTTCAACTGTGTGTGTGGCTCGAGGGGAATTTCTGCACCTCCACAAGCTGCAAGGAAGGTGCTTGGATTTCCAGCTGTGTACATGGGGAAGTGTGGAGGAGGTGGCAAGAGGTCTGTAGCTGTTGCTGTGCGGGAGATCAGAGCTAGTAATCGTTCTGGCCCCTCTTACTTCCTGCATCTAAGGATTTATCATATTCCCGTGTATTTACCTACTCTGAAAAGTATATTTCTGTAGTCACAGAGCCTTGACTGTTTAAGGTTTCTAATGTGGAAAAGTCATCCAGAAACACATCATTTGAATCTCCGAGTGAAATGTGGGCATATTTAGTCCCAGAGCTTTGGCCCATGACATTAAATCCTTAGCCAGACTTTTCCAGTGTTTGGATTGCCTTTTTCTTTGTGAAGGAGCAAAACGCAGTTTTACTGAGACTGTTGCTGATTGTGCAACCCTGAAAACACATACGTGTTTAGTTGGATCCCTTCCCAGTCTGTACCAATTGAGAATTAGTGCCCTGAAGCCTCATACTGGAGAAAACTGGCTGATTTTATTGCCTTCCATAAAAGGTAAGAGCTTATAAATGGCCACAGCATCGCTGAGCCCTTTATGAAATCCAGTCATGGTCTTTGTCTCAGTAACAATACCAGACCGAGACTCCCACAAGGCCTCTTCCTTTGATGAGATACTGACATCAAGCTGGGGCTGAAATGCCTTTCCCATGGCTTTTTGGAAGGGTTCATGGAAAATGAAATCAAATCTGTCTGTTGTTTCTCTAAACGGACCAGTTTCTATTTGTTTATGTCCTGTGATATCTAAAATCGCTCAGGGGTTTAGTGGGGTCTCTGGAGTAAGTAGGTGTGAATACACTTGGCAATAAATAGCTGCAAATAATGTACCTTCCGAGCTGTAAAACTGCAGCACAGAATGACAGGTCAGCAGGAAAGGAGGGAAAGAGGGAAGTTTATAACCCCAGACTTGGTTGTAGTGAAGGAGGCAGTCGCCGATCCAGCTGGAAGTACTTCTGGAGGGCATTGCCACAGCACCCACTCACCTTCCCCTCTGTGTGCTTGCTTTAGAGGTTGGTGGAAGCGGCAGAAGATGCAGATCTGAACCATGAGTACAACTCCTCGCTGGAGGTGAGTTTATCCTGGTGGGTGACAAAAGGTGACACGTGTCCTCAGGCCAGCCAAAGAACCATCACAGCCAGGAACCCAACCCCTCAGGCTCCTGGACAGGTCACAATCGCCTTGTCCTCTGGACACTCAGCTTGTCTGGAGACTGCTGCGAGTAAGAGACATCCCAAACCTCATAAGACCAAGCAGATTTGTCCCTTTGGCTCTGGGAAGGGAAGGATTTGGGAATACACTGGGCTGTGTGATATTGCTGGCATTATTTTTACTGTACAGCCAACACTGTCTTTATGTGACGTTTTAGTGCAAATTAGCTGGCACTTTGTGGGTTACTTGACTGGAAAATGAGCTAAAAATTGAGTGTGAATGAACAATGAGGAGGATGCTGTTACAAATACCCACAGCAAACCGTTAATCCAAATGAACTGAGTTTCTCACCATCTTTCCTAACAGCTCCCATCATCTTTTCTGTACCAGACAGACACCCACTCGTCAGGACTTCCCTTAAGGTGAAAGTTTGGTGCTGTCCAAGCAATTTGGATAATTGGCTTTCTGTTAATAACTGTTTGTCGTGGCCAAGCTGTGGGATTATTGCTGGTGAGGGGAGCTGGAGTAAAAAGGCTGTGGAAGGGAGTCCTCTGTGCACAGTACAAGCACAGACAGCTTAGCAGAAGGACAGGCTACCCCTGCAAGTACAGGTCTCAGTGCTGGGAATGAAAACACTCCTTGAAATCATGCTAGCTACTAATTTAATCTTGCCTGGATATTTTTTCTTTTCCCTTTCCTTTTTTTAAAGTTTTAGTTGTACTGGTTGGGTCAACTGCATCCCAGTAAGGGTCATGGGTGAGTTGAGGTACATGACTCTGTATTTGCACACTCCATTTGCACCCTCTGAGTGCTGTTAGTGCTTGAACATAAATCCTTAAGTAACCTGGCTCAGATAAAGTCAGCAAAAACATCTTAAAAACATAGGTTATCCAGGATGAGGAGTGCCCTGAATGTACTAAAGAGACTGTAAATCCCCAGTGACCTTTACAGGGGGGACAATGCATAGTCTTTGAGCACCTTCTGCTTGATCCTTTGCTCCTGATGAGTGCCTGCTACTTGGAGTGACAGAATGAAGGGATAATCCGGGCTGGATGTACATCAGGAGTTAACTCAGCAAATGACAGCTGCGAAGACAGGGTGAGTGAGGCCGGCATTGGCGTGGCCTGGGGTGAGCCTGGGAGCCAGGCCCAGCAAGACACTTCACCTTTCCAGCTAATCCTTTAAACACCTCTGAGGGACCCCAGGAGTCTGCCACGCTGCCCCTTTGCTCTGAAGTGGCTCCTCTGCTCCTGGCATTGACAGTGCTTTCAGTCATACGGGCACATGAGAGCAAGAAACTGGCCAAAAACCATCCTTCGGACAGCCTGACACTTGCAGTTGGTAATAGCTTGTTTGTTGCTCATTTTGATGCTCTTGGAAGCCCTGATTCTCCGTATGTCCGCTCTTTGTTTTAAAGAGTGTTTTTCCCAGCAGTGCTGATAGTAGTCTGTCCTGTTCTCTCTTTGTCTTTCTCTTTTCCATTGTCTTCATCAACTCAGTTTGATTACTACAACTCTCAGCTGATTAACGATAAGGATGAAAATGACAATTATGTGGAGCTTGGGGATGAATTCATTCTGGAGCCAAATGAGCATTTCAATAACTTGCTGGTGAACACAACCTACAGTGATATCCAGCTCCCCACCAATGTCTACAACAAAGGTAATGGCCTCTACCTTCACACTACTGGTAGGTTGGTGTGGAAATTATCAGCAATAATACTGGAAATGAGGATGGGAATAGAAAAATAACAACTGACAGAAAAAAATACAGCAGGGTTGGAAAGGTGCTGTGCCAAGGAACAGTCATGTCTGTGCTGTACTGTCACTGTGACAGGGCTTAGGTGCAATCTGCTCTTGAAAAACCTATTGTGGTGGACAGGCCTCCATCTCAGGCAGGCGGTGCATCCCCCTGCAGTTCCTCTACCCAACCAAAGACGCTGTGGGACAAGCTGTGATAAACTTCATTGCCAATTGGATGAAGGGTTGGCTCTATGAAGGCCTTCAGTTGTCAGGAATCTTACTGGGGACTGTGCTCAGAACTGCTGTTGTTTAGAGACACAACAGAGGGAGTTCTATTTCTCCCATGATTTTAAATCAGTTCCATCCGGTCTGGCAGCCCCAGGCCCCAAAATCTTGCTCACAGTAGAGGCACCAGCAGGGCTGGCTGTGGGTGGGTACAGCAGAACTGTACAAAGTGGGCTGCTGCCCTCTGCACGGTACGGAGAGGGGTGACCAAATGTCAGGCAGCAGAGGGACATTGCCCAGCCAGCTGATTCCTTGTCTCTACACCTCAATGAGCCAGCCAGCTCCTCTGGCTGTGGCTGCAGGATGAGCTGGAGATGGAGGAGAACTGCTTCCATGCCCACGGGTGCTCCAGGAAGCAGTGTCCCACAGTGCTCACCCCCCTCTTGCAAACAGCAGCAAGCCTGGCTCTCCACGGCATTTCTGGCTCTGCCTTCCCGCAGGATTTACTTTGGCCTCATCCCAGGGGAGTCAGCATTCAGCTTTTCCCTCATTTTGACCAAAACTGCCTTTAGTGAAGTGACTGAACAGGAAGTGTCAGGTCAAAGCCCCATCCTTTTCGACACTAATACAGTTAATCTTACAGTGACCAGTCTCTTGTGATTCTCTGTCCCTACTGCTGCTGCTCTCTTTGGTCTCCTGGGGCAGTGAGTCAACACAGACACCAAATATACACTGCTTCCTAGGAGTTCTTGGAATCTGCAACTTCCTATTGATTCTGATGAGATGGGGGCATAGTAGGACAGCCTAGGCTTTGTCAAGGCAAGGGCAGGCAAAGAAGAAAAGAAAGATTTGATGAGGAAAAGAGGAGAGAGAGTGCAACTTTGTAAATCCTAGGCCTCCTCTGTCTTAGGTGATTACATCTAGCCTAAATTTAGACAGCCTTTGTAAAAAGGCTGTCAGTGATGCATTAGGTAGCTAGAGAAATGAGGTTAAGTGTGTCTGACCAAGCTGGGATCACCTGCAGTGGCTAGTGGTGGCCTGGCCTCCAGGATTCACGTGAATAGGCAGGGAACATCAATGTAAAAGCTTTGGACAAAGTTGCATTTCTCCTGGAGCTGCCTTTATTACTATCCATCTCCTCCATCAGGTGGTGGGTGTCTTCCCTTCTTTGACACACTTTTTTCCCCCACAGACCCTGACATCCTTAACGGAGTTTACATGTCAGAAGCCCTGAATCCTATTTTTGTGGACAACTTCGAAAGGGATCCCACTCTGACCTGGCAGTACTTTGGCAGCTCCACTGGATTCTTCAGGCTCTACCCAGGTAAATGAGTAGAGATTGGCTTTGCTCTTCCAGTGAAACACAGTGGTTTTGCAGGACAGGGTCTGTGCCATGGAAGAGTCCAATCTGGGAAGTCTGGGGGCATCACAGCCCCAAGAAGGGCAGTGTGCAGTGAGCAAAACACTCCTGCATGGGCTGATGAGGCTAAAGGAGTAGTATACAGCAGGCATAAACCACTTTCTCCCGTTAGAACCAGCCACTCAGGCATGTTGCCCATGCAACCCCAGAGGAGTCCAAAAATGTCCCAAAACACCATAGCAGGGCTCCCTGCCTAAGGCTCCCCTGTGGGTTTGGGTGGTGGTCAGAGCCTCTCTGTGTCTCTGAGGACACACATGACAGGTGCAGCTGGCCAGCCTGGCTGGTTGTCCATTTGCCAGCTGTGAGTGGCACGCTGGGTCACGGCACAAGAGGGAGGTCCTGTGCCTGGAGGAACCTGTGAGATGCTCTGCAGCTGCAGCTTGGCCTGGTGGCCACTTGGTCAGGTGGCTGCATGCCCTTGTTCTGTGAGCTGGCATGTGTTGGGGAAGGGGGAAGCAGAGATGACTGTGAGCAGAGCCTGTAGCAGGGAATCTGGGATGCATCCCTGTCACTGCTGCTGCTTTTTTAATGCTTTCAACCACCCTCTGAGAGAAAAAAAATTCTGTTGTTGAGAACTACATCAAAGTGACAAAAAGTCCAAAGTACATGCAGTTGCTTCCCAAATTCGGACAGACTATGCCTAGGTACATTTTTTAATAGAAGCTTAATAAACAGTTTACTCAGAACTGCCAAAGACCATGCAGGTCTGCTTGTATTTCTGCAGAATGGCCACTGCTGTGGCTGGCCAGACTCATGTGCTGCCCTGGGGCAGCCAGGTGTCAGCAGGGAGCAGCAGCAGGGCAGGTGCCTGGGGAGCAGGGAGCAGATGCCTGGTTGCCTGTGTGTGTTGATTACTCCTCTTGCTGCTCTCTTCAGGAATAAAGTGGTTACCGGATGAGAACGGAGTCATCTCCTTTGACTGCAGAAACCGTGGCTGGTAAGTTTTAGGGAGACTTGGCCAAAGCACCTTTCATCCTTCCTCTGTCCCTCTTCTCCAAGGTGACACCTTGGTGAGGAGCTGATCGATAATTAATGGCCTGTGGTGCTCCTGCAAGAGGTGGGGGTACATAAAAGTAAAAACACGTTGGGAAGCCCTGCCAGCATCAGCTTTCCCTATGGCATCTAACATGTGCCACATGGAAATGACACTTCTGTCACTGGGAGAGGGGGATATTGAGGCTCCAGAATTGTGGTGGGTTTACGCAGTATGCTCAGCATGGCTAAAGGAGACTTTGACAATTGTCACTCTTGGATGTACATCTGCAGTGGGCCCAGCACTTCCCAATGCAGTAAGTCAGGTGCTGGGCCCAGCCTGATGCTGCTGGGCAGCTGTGGTCGTGGTGCACGTGGTGCTGGCCTTGTGTGACAGAGCATGGCCAGCGTTCCTCCTGCCTGGATGCTCACTCTGCTTCCTTGTGTTCCTTTTTTTCAGGTACATCCAAGCAGCCACCTCTCCCAAGGACATTGTCATCATTGTGGATGTCAGTGGCAGCATGAAGGGCCTGAGGATGACCATTGCCAAGCACACCATCGTCACCATTTTGGATACTCTGGGGGAAAATGACTTTGTCAACATCATTGCAGTATGTGTGTCCCCATTCCAGCGCTGAGCTGCCTCCCCTGGGCCTCCTGCCCTCTCCTCCTTCATCACAGTGACCCACCTACAACAGCACCTCTGCTGGATGGGGGATTAACCCAAATTATCCTTGGGAAGCCAGCTTCGTGTGGTCAGCAGGGTGCCTGCCAGGACCTTTCATCCCTCCTCCACCGAGGATGTTGGCTGCTTTTTGCTTACTTATGGATGTGACTGCAACAGATAACAAAGGGTTCTAGAGAGGGACCTGAGCTGATAAATTCACCTGGCTTTCCATAACACTGTATTTGAGTCCAGCAGCAGCAGTATAATCCACAGGGTGATGATTCCAGGCTAGAAAACTGCCACCATGTGCCTTTTTGTGCACCAGCATCCTGCAAGGCTGCCCTTACAGTTCTGAGTCAATCAACTGGGCCTGCATGGAGCTTGCTAGGAAGCCTCAGTGTTACTCTCTTCCTTTTTAAGCCCTGGCAGGTTGAGGATGGGCTGGTTACCCACAGAGAACCAGCACCACTGACCACTGAAAGCAAAACTTTTTTTTTCATGACTCATACCAAGACTGGTGCCGTGTTAAAGGCTCCTCACCTTCTAATTTTTAAAGCTAATTCAAGCACCACCTCTTTCCCCAGGCTTCTTTCTATGATGACTTGCCAGGGCACAGCCACTGAGATATAAATTCTACTTTTTGTTGATAGCTTCTTGTGTTAGCTAATTAGAAACTCCAGTGACAACAATTCTGTCTTTATATGACTGGACAGATGGAAGAGTGAACAGTGTTGGCAGAAAAATGGAGGGGAGTCATTAAGGAGTTTGAAATATCATCTGTTCTTCAAAAACATCCCAGAAATACCATGTTTTATATATATATATATATTCCTTTACTGCACTCACACCAAGAACCTACTGACTCAGAGACATTATAGCCTGACCCAAGCTCCTATTGATCAGCTGAGCAGCAGGGGCCTCTTAGGAATAACACTCTTCTGAGCCTTGCAGGCAAAGGTTCACAGGGGCATTACCAGCTTTACCTCACGTGTAACAGGCTAGAATCATCCACTCCCCTTAATTACCCCAGTTCAGTGGATGGGTGCTAACCTGGTATGTTGTTGTTCAGCCGTGCACCAGAGGCTTCATACTTCAGGTTACAAGGTTCAGCTGGTGGCCGGAGACTCACAAAGTCTCCAGAAGTCAAAACCCTAGGCAAAAAGTGCTAGGAGCAGGGCCAGGGATACAAGTTCATGGAGTGTGGATAAAAACTTTATAGTGTGAGTGGGAAAAAAAAAAAAGTAACTTTGTATATGTAGATATGCTCAGCTAAAACTCAGCAAAACACCATAATTAATGTGTTATTCAAACAAACAGAAGATTCACCAGAAACCTAATTTGCCATGATGGCTATAAACAATTTTTAAGGGAAATAGGTATAAAATGGCATAGAGCTTCATACTGCTTTCTGAACATCCACCTAGGACATGAACCCACTTTGTGAATTTTCTCCCATGACAACCCCTTTCTTTTTGTTTTCTCTTTGCAGTACAATGATTACGTTCATTTTATTGAACCCTGTTTTAAGGGTATTCTGGTCCAAGCAGACAGAGACAACAGAGAAGTGAGTACCAGGCCCCTATCAGTGTAATTCAGGCAGCTCTCTTCATGCAAACAGAGCACAGGGTTAGGATGCTGTGAGATGAAACTCCAGGAACAAGAAACAGCCCTCTCCCAGCAGGGTTTGTGTTTCAGAAGCCAGCAGCAGTTCAGTGGTGTGTGCTGGCTCTGTCGTTCACCACCAAGCTGCTGCAGCACGGGATCAGCAGGTGGGGTGAGCAGCAGCTGCAGCTCCCCTGTGTCCTCCCTGCTGCACCAGGAGCACACCTGGCCCAGACTGCCCCGTGAAAACTGTGTGCAGAGGGCAGAAGGTCTCCACCTGTGAAACCCTGCATCCTCAGCCCTCAGAAATGAGAATAATCGGTCCTTTCCTGGTGAATGTGTTCCCAGCCTGGCCTGATCCTTCATCAGGGTGGACTGCCAGCAAGCCCTCTCTGAGGAGGGGTTTTGCTGCTCTGATGCAGGAGGGTTCAGCAGCCCTGAGGTGGCCAGCCTGTGTCCAGCTTCTCCACCAGCTTCTGGGCTGACTGGTATTTTTAGCTTTTCTCCCTATTTTTTTTTCCTTCTTTCAATTTTTTTTTTGTTTGTATTAATACATCTCTCCCCCNCTTTCAAGAACCAGATTTCCCAGCCCTAGGTCACAGAGGGTGATGTCTTCTGCAGTGTTTCCCAAAGGATTCCCAAACCTTCTGGACACCATCTTGCAGAGAGGGTTTCATTTACAAGCACATCAATGCCTCTTAAGTCATAGACAAGCATTCAATTTTTTTTTCTTTTTTCCTATGCTGTTGCATTTGGGTGCACAGGATGTTTTTTTTGTGAAGGAGCAGATAAGGGAAAGCCAGATTTCCAGAAGTTTTGTCCGTTTCATGGTCTTACATGGGTTGTCAGTGGTTCGTGGTCCAGAGACTGAGAAATTCAGAAAGGGCTGCCCTTTCCTCCCTGATCAAAGGGGCAACTCATTCCTGGTTTTTTTCTCTCTTCTTGCCAGCACTTCAAGCAGCTGGTGGAGGAACTGCAGGCGAAGGGAGTGGGGACTGTGAGCAAGGCTTTGACAGAGTCCTTCAAAATCCTGCGAGAGGTAAGAGCTGGTGCTGATACCTGTGTGGGGCATGAGTGTCCTTGCCCACCCCTGCATTCCTCCCCACCAGGACAGCACATCCCTCACGGCGCTGCAGAGGACATGAGCTGATCCCATGGATACCAGCTTTGTGACAAGCAGTGTGCAGGGCTCATCCCTCTTCGGGGAAGTGTTGGTTTGTGCATGATGCCCATAGCCACCAATCCCTGCCCAGGAAGGATCAGGAGCCAGCAGGGCTCTGGCCTCTTGAGTCTCCTTAATGAGCCTCACATATTGGGCACTGGCCAGGCACCTTTACAGATGGTGGCAATAAAATATAACTGATCAGCTGAGGGCCAAAATTCTGGTTGTAAGTAATGCTATTAGTGAGCTGTAGATGATGATGAAGACATGAAAGATTATTCTTCAGATTAATTTCAGTGTCAGTTTGCTGAGTGTCAGTGCTGGGGTAAGAAATCACAGGTACAGGAGAATTCATCACGCTGATCATGCCCTCTGATAAGAACCATAAATGATTCATTCCCTCATGTAAATGGGAAATTCAGTAGCCTGGAGGTAAACATACAGTTTAATTCTGTTTCTTAAGGAATGGTAACAAGAAAAAGGACCAAGAACCAGCTGAATACCCCCATCCCCTCATGGCACTGTCTACAGTGGGGTTGGCCTAAAGATGCCCGTGGATCATAGAATCATAGAAAGGCTTGGGTTGGAAGGGACCTTAAAAGCTGAGACAAAATATGTCCTCCACTGACACAGCTGAACCAAAAATACCTCTAGGGACAGAGCGTTGCCCATGAACCCCAGTGCACTAATGTGACTCCACTGCAGTAATAGAGAAGAAACTCTTTGGTGGGTAAAGAATTTATTTGTTCTCTCTGTTTAGCATGAAAAAAAATGCAGTCAACAATTCTAGTAGTCATCACTTACCTTGATTCTTGTTGATTCTCTCTTGCTTAATGAGCTCAAAACAGCTCTGAGCTTGCTCGGGCAGTGCAGCACCCAGTGGTGATAAAACTTTCTGCTGTTATTCACTCACAAGGTGCAGTTCTGCTTCCCTCGTGTCTTTTGCTGTCACCTTGGATCTGGAAGGCTCAGGCATTTGAGCACTTGCAGATGAGGAAGGATGCTGTGCTCTTCTGTTCCTTGGAAATGGCTGTCCATAGAAGAGTGGTTCAGAAACAGCATCTTTGTTATCAAAGAAAGGCATGAAACAGGGCTGGGAGCTGTGTTGCCAGCCAGTTGTGGGACAGCTGCATGTGCAGCAGGAGACCTGCAGGACCTCTCACAAGTTACTTTGCTTCTTCATACCAGGATTTCTGGTGGCATTCAGAACAGACAGACACTGTGCACACATGGCAGCTCCAGAGGCTGCATGTACACAGGCCTGGAAGTGTGGAAATATTGCTGTTGTCCCGCTGCAGCCTTCCCCAGACTGTAGCTTCCCTGATGAGGCTTATCTACAGAGAGCCTTGATATCAGCAGCTGGAGGACCCCAGGCTCTGTAAGCACCACAGCTTAAGGCAAAAGGGTGCCACCTGCCAAGTGCTCATGTGGTTTAAGGGCTCTCTGAAATCTCCTCGAGATTCTAGACCTGTATTCATAATAACAACAAAGGAAAAGGGGTTTTATCAGTGTGCCCTGAAACAAACCTGTGCTGCTGCAGTCACGCAGGCAGGAGAAAGGAGAACTTTGGTGGAATTGACCACCCTTTTCTCATCAGGCAAAATTCCCATTCTCAGCCACTCCTCACAGGCCCTCCTGTTATTGTTCACAGGATCATATGCAAGAGAGTGAAAATTACGACATCACACTGATGGAACAGGCTTTGCTGATTACAGCAGACAACCAGTAATAGTATCTGTAATGAGAGTGGCTGCAAAATTTCCCTGGTAATTTTCCTCAGTCCAATTGCTCACAGAATTAATAGCCCAGCAGAGACCTACTCAGTGAGGTATGAGTAGCAGAGAGGGGTTGAAGAAGAGCACAAATCTCTCACTGTCTTTGTTTTCCTCCATTATCCTCTGGGGGATGCAGGGCGTATTTTCATCCGTGATGCAATCTGCAGACCAGGTTCAGGAGAACAGTTAGCCAGAGCCTCCCCTGCCCCTCTCTGCCATGCTAAATAAACCACTTGAACTCTACTTCAATGTAGCCCCACACCAAGTGGTTTCAATAAAACATGCATCCCAGGGAAACCATGGTCTTAAGCACACGCTTATGAAGTGCTTCGAAATTCTCAGGTGTCAAGTGCTATCTTTTGAGGTCTTTTCTTATTTATTAAGTTTTAATCTACCTCGCTGCTATCTTCTCTTCTTGTTTCAACAAGCCTGGCACATCTTGTTCTCTCCCCTTTTTCCTGCAGGATTTATACCCCTTTGTTCTTGCGGCTGCTTCCAGGCTGCCTCCCCTGAAACACCATCCTCCCAACAGTGTGTGAGCGCTGCAGCTGAGAGCTATCAAGTGCTAAGCAGAGCAGAATAATTGCCTTCCCTGTTTTACACACTGTAGTCCTCTTAACACGAAGTAAGACAAGAGCTGCATTTTTTTTCAGACACTGTCACATTGTTAATTCCAATCCAGCTGATGTGTCTGTGCAGCATCCCTCCCCGGGCAGGATCCACCCTCCTCCTCTGTGTTTGAGCCACTGCCTCTCCTTTCCAATGCACACGTGTCCTCCTTTCTCAGGGTACACTCAGAGTAAGTATTTTGAAAGCTGTTGTTGTTCCCATCCTGTGGAGGAGAAGAAAAGCCAAGCTCTGCTTTCCAAGACCACCTTGGAATGTTTCCTCTTACCACCAAGCTGGTTTAATTATGCCCTGACTCACTGCCTACCTCAGAAATCACATAAACGTTGAAGTTAATTGGGTGGGTCATTCCAAAATGGCTATAGGTGAAAAAAAGATGATGAAACTGGTAACAGACTGGATTTCAGTGAAACATAAAATTCTGAATAACTTGAGCAACCTGGTGCCATAAAAAGAATGAACCTGTGTGCTAATTTAAGTAAACAAAGGTTTGTTGCCTCTTATGTCCCACTTGTGTGGGGAAGCACTTTGTTTACACACTTGCAAGATGTGCATGTTACTCATTTTTCTAGCAGCCTGCTAGATATTTAGGGACAATTTATCCATCTATTTTCTGTGTTTTCTGTTGATTCCCTCTTCATCCTTTGGGATCTTGTACAGTCCCAGTCAGGTCTCAGCCCATGAGGCAAGTAATTCAGCTACACCTTGTGCAATTCTTTCCCTTCATGCTGAGCACAGATTGTTCAAATGCTTTCAATTAGTTTTTTCTTTAACCCTACCACTTTGTGACCCTGCCTCTCATTCATTCATTCTTTTCTTTGTTCTTATCACTTCAGTGAGTACCCAGCCATTACAGTATTGTCGTTTTGATGATAAAATATGGAGGCTCTAAAGCATCTCTACCTGACCATTTCCCTCTGTTTTTTATCACCTGGCATCATATTATATATAAATTGTTTCTGAACACTTATGAATTGTTTTTTGATTCCAGTCACATTTTTACGGACCTGGATTCTACAGCGTATTTTTCAGGATATGGAAAGCTCAGAATTTTCTGTTTACCAGTTCCTACTATTTGCTTAATGCCCATTCTTGTTTCTTGCTCACTGGCTTTGTTTTCTCCTCTGCTGCTGATTTTTTACCCACGAGACTCTTTCCACCATGTTTGAATTTTCAGTAGTTCTGGAGGCCATTCCAGAAGCAGGTCTGCATAATAATGGGGGGAAGGAGATTGAGAGAGGCTGCTCAGTCCTCTGGTCAGATGTGCACATAATCAACATGCGTGTCTGCACGTCTCTGAGCGATGCTGATGGTTCCCATTGCTTCACTAGGAGCTCTGTGCCAGCCTGTAGCTGCAGAGTAAAAGGCAATGAGAAAACAAGGGAGTAAGAGAGACTGTGACCCTGAATTAATTAGATCATGCCTGTTAGTCCTGGCAACGTGACTGAAGCTATATAGGAGAACACACAGCTCCGTGCCTTGCTCGCTGATCCAGCTCTAGCCTGCATTTCTTCAGACATCTCTTCTGTGTACGTGTTACTCCTCATCTCCCCTTCTTTCACGCTCCTGAGACTTCAGTCAGAGCAGGGAATTATGCTCAGAGCTTGATGTGAATGCTGTCATATCATTTGCTACAGCTGCAGCCAGTCACAAAGGACCTAAAAACCAGGGATTACCTCTTGTTCATTTGTTTTCTAAATCTGTCTCCTTAATCTCCATTTCTATGACACTGATGATCTCATTTTCCCTGTTGAAAATATCATCTACTCCTGTAATTAGGAGATTGCTGGTTCTGATACAACATCTAATTTCTCAGTATCCCTGTATTATGAGTTCTGAAGTAAGCTTCTTGAAAAGATCTTAAGTACTTTGATGAAATGGTGGGTGACCTTAATTAAGTGTTAATTTAATAATAATCTCAACAAACATATTGTAGATTGCAACAGTTTGGAGTAAGCTGCTTTCGTAACTACAAGGTTGATGTATCTGTGATCCGAGCCTCCTTCTGACAGCATCTCCTGCACCCTGTGCCTCTCTGCTGGACACTCACACTCTCTGTTCTCTCTGCTAATCTGTACCCAGTTGATCTCTGTCCTAGAAAGAGCTTGCTTGAGGCTCAGGTTTTTTCCTACCTACTGGTCTTTAGCAGAATCCCACGTGGCTTTCACCTGCTTTTCTCCTTTGGTTTGCTCCTAAGAGCATCCTGTGCTTGTTCCAGTTGTACACCCTCAGCCTTCACTACCTGTCCCCCCCTCTGAATGTGCTGCTGTGGGGACATGAGAGAGGAGGAGCACGTCCAAACACCTCATCCTGACTCGGTATATCCCATGGATGTTTCACCTGAGAACAGCTAGTTAGGAATGACCCATTACAGCAGCCTTCACACTCATGATCATCTGTGCTGGTTCTGGTCAGTGATACAAGTAATGGCACAGCCAGAGAGGGTTTATACCTGTGGTCATTCAGAAGCTGCTGAATCCATGCTTCCTGCAGCAGAATTACAGGTTAGTAAATTGAAGGAGGCAGGACTGATAACATAGGTGGTGGCAGAAAGTGACATTATGGTGACATTAGTACTGAACCTGGTAATTTCATAATAAGGGACAATCACAGATGTAATTTTAGGAGTGGTGAGATTACTGGGGAAATCTGAGCTTGGAACTGGCTTTGAGGTATTGATGGTCATGGTGTTAATCTGCAGTGGAACCACAGGACCAGCCGTGTTGGTAAAGGCGTTTGTCTGTCATTACATAGCATTGCCAAACCAGAAAGTGTGACTTGACCCCTAAAACATCTAAAAACTCCCCGTTCACATTCTGTGCTCTTGTTCTTCCATCCAGGGATTTCATTTCATGCAGGTAATTTTGCCACTTGGATACCTTTTCCTCATTCATAAGATATAACTATCCAGTTTAAAACTGCTGCTGTTTGGTGTAACCTTAATCACCCTTCAGCTGGTGTCCTGTATGCTCTTCATCTACGTACTATTGCCTCTCATTAATCTTTGTTGTCAAGAGAGTTGTCATCTCTCCTTCTTCACATATTTTTTTTAGCTCTGCATCAGTTTCTGTACCCTCCTCTGCTGATCAGGCTTTTCCTTGCTCAGAGCACAGGAGCAGTGAGAGGCAGGACAGGGAGAAGCCTCCAAGCTGGGAGCTGCAGCAAAGTGGCTGCTCAGTTTTGTCCCTGGATGTCCTCAGCTGCCTCTGTGCTGGCTTTAGGCCTGTGTTGGTGCTGCCCAAGGCCCTTAGCTCTCCAGAGCCGGGTGCCTGAGGGCATGAGAGGCACAGGGCTCTGCAGGAGCAGGGACAGGCAGCATTCCAAGGCTGCTTCTCCCTGACTGGACAGACAGGGTCTGGCTTGCTTGTAGGAGCACATCTGTCCAACACCTCTGCAGGTGCCCTTGAGAGCACGTCAGGGTTTGTACCACAGTCCTAGCGCACTTCTGCTCTGCCTTAATCTCACTTGGGCATAGATGGCAGGTCATCTGTCATGTCAGTGTACAGTCTCTCTATCTGGCACATCCATAACCTTTCCCAGCTCCGATGGCAATAGCCTTCTTTTTTCATGTGCTCCTGCCTTTCTTTGCTATTCTTTGATATACTGATGGATTCACCCTGAAATAATGAGTCTGATTTCCTACTCCTCTCACATTTTCTGTCATAAAAAGTGACAGTTATTGCTGTCAAATCAGAATTGCTGTGTTTATGGTCAATCTGTGGTTGTTTTGCATAAACTAATGTGACTGTTCAAGATGTGAAGCAGCAGGGAATCGCACCCTTCCTCCACAACACTTATTTTCTCCTCATTATTTTACTTCTGCAAAGCCTCCTGTGTCTACATGTGCCAGGCAGTGCTGTATAAATAAAAAAATTTATATGCAGTGTGTGAACACAATCCTCTTTCTGAGCAGTGCAAGGTTTGCAAGTGGAAGTCAGGATCTGGGCCATCGTGAATAAACAGAGTGCAGTTACTCAGGAACAACTTGTGCTGGGACCACCAATGTTCTCCCTCTCTGTGTTCGTAGTTCAGAGATGCTGGCCAAGGAGGTTTGTGTAATCAAGCCATCATGCTGATCACCGATGGAGCCGTGGAGGATTACGAAGCTGTGTTTGAAAAGTACAACTGGCCCGATCGGAAGGTTTGTCTGGGAAGTGATAAATAGAAGGGGAGGGGAAAGGTGCTGTCCTGCTGTGGTAGGAGTGGAAGAGCAAGAGCCAGGATATCAGGCAGAGCTGAGCATTCACGTATTCCAGTGCCTGAACACCCACGGGCACCTGCCTGACTGTAAGTGCAGACAAAGCAGCCAGGCAGTGATCTACTGCGGTGATCTCTGAGGTGAGAGGATTACAAAGGCACACCTCTAGGTCAGGGGAGCTTTTCTTTTTCATACACTTTGTTTTCTAAAGGTGTGGGCAATGAAAACATTGTCCTGATAAGATTGTAAAGACTGAGTTGAGTATTTCAAAATCAAAACCCAGCTTTTGCACAGAGTTTTAATCCCACTCTTTATAATTGGTCCTGTTCGGGAAAGGTTTGGCTATTCCCAGTTCTTATGGTGGCCAGGGGAATGATCCAAACACCCTCTCTAGATGCCCTCCAGCCCTATTTGCTCTGGTGTCTGTGATTACAGGCTTGCACTAGCAGAGCTGACTGTGAAAGTGGAATAGACCCCACTGCTCATCCTAAACCCTCCTGATTTATTTGTTTACCTCACCCCAGCTAGCAGCAATACAAAAAGGCAGAGAAGCAGCCTACTGAGAGACTAGAACAGGGGGTTGTTAAAACAGTTTGTTTCAGGGTTGGCTCTTTTGTTGGTGGTCAAACACCACAAAAATGGTAAAGCTCTCTCTAAATGATTCATGTGGCCAGCTGTTCCCCTGGGTAGGGGATTCCTGGGAGCTGTAAACATCTCTGCATGCGGTTGCTGAGTGTCTGGCAGAGCTGCTATCATAAAATCAAACAGAATATGCACTTTTGCCTTGTTATTCAGATGATCACGGGTGCTGCTTGGCTTTCTGGGCTTATTGTAATTGGAAATTAAGTTCCAGGCCACAAAACAGGAAATAAATGGCACGAGAGGCTCCTGTCTCTGTGTGAAGGCAGAGCTATTGCTTGCACCACGTTCACACCAGCGAGCAAGGGGATGCCACACTTCAGCCATGTAGCACATTACAGCCCTGACTCTGCTGTGTTTGCATCCCTGTCTCCAGGTGCGGGTGTTCACGTACCTCATCGGACGGGAGGTCACTTTTGCCCCGCACGTGAAATGGATCGCCTGCAACAACAAAGGTGCGGAGTGGGACCGGCTCCCAGTCTCCCTTACACACATCCCATAGGGCCCTGCACCCCTCCAAGGCTTGCCCACTGCTGCTGGGGCCCACGAACCCTTGCTTGGAAGGCAACCTAAGGAAAAAGCAGACCCTGCTGGCCCACATGAGGTGTGCCTGTGTCCAGCTATCATGAGTCCTCTGTGCTGAGCCACCATGTTTTCCTGTCACCGTGCCAAGGGACACTATGACCAAGATTCACACTGGCTATGGTCCAGCTAAGTCCCTGTGCTTATTGTGTCCCAGTTGCTGGCTTTTGACAATCTGTCTAAAGCTCTGTCAGAGAGCCTGACATCCTTTGGCTGAGATATAAAACAAACGTTGCTGCTTTAAAGATTTTACAGCAATTTTCACAAGGTCTCCAGGTTAACCCCTGTATCTTGGCCAAATTCTTTGTGTGTAAGTGGTTTTCACTGAGGTACCAAAATAGCTTGTTAATCCCACCCCAAACCCACTATTCTCTCTAACTGGCGTGAAATTATATTAATGGGAAAATCCATCCACAGTAGGTGAGTCACCTCTATGCATTTGGGGCCAGTTAAAAAGTCAAGTTAGCGCTGTCAGAGTCTGCAAGAGTAAAGGAAGAAAGGGATGGTAAAAAAAAAAGCCATCCATATTTGGGCATGACCTGGCCTCTGGAAGCAGTGATGCTTGTTACAGCAGTGTCCTGTTTAAACAGGGAAAGGAAGGGAAAACTGAAGCTGGGGGTTGGGTACAAACTCTTTTCTGGCCCGAGCAGTGGTTCCAGCAGACCATGAAATGCATGGGAACATTTGCTGCTGAAAACAGTTGACAGGAGAGTTGCTGGCCTGCAGAATGTCTGTGAGCTGGGGATGCTCAAGGCTCAAGCATTCATCTAATTAGCACTTTGAATTACACATAATATTTTTAGGTTTTGTTAAATGAAACAAACCCCTGGGTTTCAGATTGCATATTCAGCCAGGAGATCAGTGACAGAGAATTCATGGTGCTGTTGGTTCACCGTAAAATGCCAGAATGAGTTTTTCTGAATAACCAGATAACAGAAATGTGCTCTTTGCACCTGGATTCTCACTTACCAGATCTGAGCTCTGCAGAGGGCTCCCTGTTGTAGTTTTAGTCTGTTATGGGTCCAGCTGCAGGGACAAAGCTTTGGAAATAGGTAACTGCACTTTTTCGTCTGCTTCCAGTGTGTGGATGGAAGTAGTTGCCATCCTTGGATGTAAAGCTAGGCAGACTGAAGTGTGCCGGGAAGAGTCTGGAAGAGGAGGTGGGGATTTGGTCAGTATAAAACAGTACAGGGCAAGTGGGTAGCCTGGTGAAATATTTTGACTAAAGGCAGTCTGATTAGTGGAAGGTTTTTCCCAAGAACTAAAGCAACATTTTGCATCTGCTCTGAACAAATCTGGTTATATCAAGAGTCCTGTCTTGCACATTGCTTCAGCATTTTTAGAAGAACAGAGCCACTGCTTTGAAACTCTAGATTTCCACAGAAGCTTGTGGATACAAGGCATGGCAAGGCCCTTTTTACAAAGAGCAGATTACCCAGCTGGATAGATAGAGCTTTTGACATGTAGTTTTCTAGCTTTGCACTCACTTAGAAACAGGGCAGATATGTCAGCAGAGTGACTCACACCTCTGTTTCTCCATGAAGGCTACTACACTCAGATCTCCACGCTGGCGGATGTCCAGGAGAATGTCATGGAGTACCTGCATGTGCTCAGCCGGCCCATGGTCATCAACCACGACCACGACATCATCTGGACCGAAGCCTACATGGACAGCGCGGTAAGGACCTCGAGCACAAGTCAAAATCTAGATAAAGCCCTGAAATTTAGGTGAAACAAGCCAGGAGTTGGTTAATTGATAGAAATGACTGCTCTCTGGCTCTGCTGAGACAGACAATATTTCATTTCTTCTCGCTCCTGGAGCTAGGGTGTGAATGCAGACTCAGATCTGAATCTACAGTGACCCAGGTGCCCAGGACTAATCACACAGGCACAATGTCACTTAAGCAGTGCTTCTGTGCGAGCAGGTTACCTTCTAAAGGATTATTCACAGAATAGATTATTCATGTCTCAGAGTAGGGTCACAGAGACTGATTTCCTCCAGACCAGTAGCTGACTGCAAATTGCTTGCTACTCAGACACGGATTTCAGCTGGGGCAGTGGGCTCACTCTTTCCTTCCTTAAACTAGCAAGACCCAACGTCACCCCAGTGGTCCTGAGCCCAGCACTGTGGGCAAAGGACGCATCGCAAAGGACCAGACAGAATTCCCAATGCCCCCTGCTTTGTCTCAGGCCTGCCCTGTGGGAGGACTTTTGCCTCTGTGAGGGTGACACGGGGATATCTTCTGCTGCATGAGCTGGGCCAGATGAGGGCTGGGACATGGGACTTGAGTGTACAAATCAAAACCTCCAGAAGTGCTACTAATTACCCAGGAAGTTTATTTTATCAGCAGACTTGCCACCCCTGGCACTGGTGTATAGGGTCACACTTCCCGAGGCAGCCACAGGGATTTGTTTGCTGCACATTTTTTTCTGCATCTCGTTTCTTGCTTCTTGTCTTGGCTTGCCATTCTCTTCCTCTGTCCCAACCTCCCCTGTCTTTGATTCATTCCTCCATTCATGTATTCATTTATGTGTTCATCCATGTCTCTCACCAGCTGCCACAGTCTGAGGAGGTAACTGCACCCTGTGTTTTGTGTGTGTGCTGTTTCCCTTGTGCCAGTCGGTGTGCCAGTGCCAGCCTTCACAGCCACAGCTGGCCCATACATCTGGAGGGGCTGGAGGTTGCTGGATGTACTGGAGAGCTGTGCTGTGCTGTTGGTTCAGAGTAGGTAGGGGTGTCTGTGTTGTGCAGTAGCTTAATTCACCTGATCTGTTTTTGCCTATGTCCACTAAGTGCCAGAGTTCACTTGCTGTGTGTTGGTGTGAGTGCTGCTGTGAATGAGAAGTTTCCACAAAAAACCATCCAGATACCAAGTTCAAATCTCCATCAAGTGACTCTATTGATTATTGGCTGGCTCCTTTATGGCTCCCAGCATGCTCTGTAACAGACAGGAGGTCCTTTCTTGTCTTGCTACTTACTTGATCAAATGAGAGATGGAAGGAAGGATGCTACTGGCAGCAGAAGATTAGAATCTTTTGACAGCCTGGCATGTTTGGGAGACTCCTTTGCATGTGGCTTGCCTCATGTTTTACCTCCTCTCATGTGTGCTTTTAGAGCATCTGTCTTCTGCTGAATTGGGAGCATCTGTTATCCCATTGTGTGTCCTGTATCCCACATGTGTGTCCTGTATCCCTCACAGAGATAGCTCATTGTGTTGTATCTGTTTGGATCATGATTTTGTCTCTTTTTCCTAAGCTTAGATGGTTGAGTAACAAGTACATCTAAGTAAGCTTTGTGTGTATTTGTGTCATTTAAATATTTGTCTGTGGTGTTTTTCATTTGTGGTATTTCTATGTTTGCAATTTAGATGATACCTTGTTTGTGATTTTGCTCATATTTGTGTTGCTTTTCTCTGTTTTGTGTTGGTGGATTTTGCACTCATTGTATAAGTGCTCGTGTCTACACTCTTAAAGAGTGGTGGGTTTAAATTGTGCCACCACTTCTAAAGGTTCCGGTCTCTTCATTAAAACAACTCTTCAATTTCTCCTGCTTCAACGCATTCCACTGGCTGTCATCCCATCCTCATCACCCCACACGAGCAAGCATCCATCCCACAGTCCTCTTGCACACAGAGTATTTGAAAGTGCTGCCATCTGTTTTTCCAGAAGTGTGGGAGGCAAGGAGGTGGCCAACTGCAGCCAACATCAGGGGGGTCCTTGGGAATTCCAGCACCTTTCTCCAGTGCTCCTGGGGCACTGCACTTGCTAACACATGTCCTGTTGTTCTGTGGCAGCTCTTTGCATCGCAGGCTCAGAGCCTGCTGCTCATGACGACGGTGGCCATGCCAGTCTTCAGCAAGAAGAACGAGACGGTGAGTGAACCAGGAATGAGATGGTGAGTGAGCCAGGAATGAGATGGTGATTGAGCCAGTGTGGGCTCTGCTCTCCTGCCGCCGGCAGAGGGGACAGATGCAGCAGAACTTTGGGGAATTTTAAAGCCAAAGGGCCTCTCGGTGAACATCCAGGCATTGGGGAAGGTAGCAGACCTCTGGCAGGGTGGGTGGCTGATAATTTATCTGTCAGAATGATAGTCTGTCATTTCCTCTGGGTGCTATTTCTGCAAAATACCCTTTGAATATGACACTTCTCCTTGTTTTATCCCTTCCATTTTCAAACTGAGCCCACTTCACAGACCCTAAAATTGCAGGCTGGAAGAGATGATTACCTTGTCTCGTCTGCATTTTATTGCAGACCTTTACATCTCACGTAGATGAGCCAAATACCCGTGTTTTGGCAAAGGCATCATTGAATAAAGGCATCCAGCTGCCAGCTCTTTCCATTGTGGTTTCTAACTCTCCATTAAAACCTGGTGTCTAAATTCTGCTTTCAATTTATCTGACCTCACCTTCCTGTCATAATGGCTTCCTCTACTAGATTGAAAAGCCTGTACCCTTTAGTGTGTTCTCTTGGGAAGCATCTTCTACACTGCCATAAAGTTAAACCTGTCTATCTTGATAAGATAAAAAGGTTGAATTATTTAGATGATTTGATAAGGGCATTTCCTTTGGGGTTTGAAAACCTTCAGACACTTTTTTCTCTACCATTTCTAATTTCTCAGCATCCTTTTAAAACGGAGGGTGGTACCTTACCATTGCTGTACAAGGGATAAACTCCTTATCCAGATCCAACACACAATTGTCTGCCTCCTTTTCCACCTTAGCTGGCCTTAGCCTGCCTTAGGGCTGGCCTTAGCCTGCCTTAGCACAGCACTGCAGTGGGAGCCTGTGTGCAATTTTTCCATTGTGCTCTCCAGGTGCTTATTAAACAACCAGATCCCCATGTTGTGGAGGGGGGATTTCGTTTTTTCTAGGCTAACAATTTTGTATTTGGCATTTGATTTAGTTGACCCAGTTTATCAACCCATTCATGTTGGTCTACATTATTTTGTTGACCTTACTGGTATTCAGACATACTGAACGCAGGGGTTTGCCCTCAAAACTTGTTTTCAGTGATTTTCTGTTACTTCTGAATCACAGTAACAAATACTGACTGGTGTTGTGTAGAAATACTCCTCTCCATAAACACTGGAATAACCTCTCTGGACTCTTTGAAGTATCTTAATTGGTTTTGAATAAACACATTCACGTAAGCCTAGAGGGAATATGTGAGAGACTACTAGGGAGACAATAATGTGTCTTCAGGTAGAAAGCTGCCCAGGTCTTGCTTCTGAAAATGGCTTCTCCTTTGTTTTAAAGCGATCCCATGGCATTCTGCTGGGTGTGGTGGGCTCCGATGTACCTCTGAGGGAGTTGTTAAAACTTGCTCCACGGTACAAGGTAAGACTGAGACAATGCAATTTGTTCCTTTGCACAGCAAAGTCACTACTTGTACTTCCATGGGCATGTCTGAAAAATCATTTCTCTGCCTGTAGTAAAAATTCTGGGCATAAAGGAAGAGTCGTTGGATGTAGTGGTGTGTGGGTTCTGTATAGCACATATGAAATCACTCACTGCTACAAGCTTTTAGGCTGCTTCAGGAAAACAAGGACTGGGTGATGCAGCGGGTTGGCAAAAGGTCATGGAACCTTTGCATCCTGATGGTCACCAACCCTGATCCTTCAGAGATGACAGCCTGTCTTAGAAGAATTAAAGTTTTATATCCAGTTCCCAGTGGACAAGGGTTGCCATGCCAGCTGGCAAAAAATGTACTCGTTTCACTGTCAATATTCTTAGCAGAAAAACTGAGGGCTGAATGGATTATGGAGAGCCAACTCTTCTGTCATGCCTAGAGGTTCCTTTCTCCAGATCAGCATGATGGTTTCTTGGCAGGACAGCATACAGAAAGTTGGCTCTCACTCGCTTTGTGCTGTACCTGGATACAGTATTTGCTCTCCAGAATTCTTAGTCAAAAAACTTTCTGTTAGCTCTGTGTACAATGTATCTAAAAAAAAATGTTCATCCATAGGAAATTCCCCCAGAGATGCACTGTTTGGTTTGGTTTCTGCTGTAAATTCTATGCAGTGACCCTTTGTTCAGTCAGGCTGCACACCGGGAGGCAACGAGCACATCCAAGGACCACCATGAAATCTGGCAATTTGAGCCAACATTTCAAGATTTCGGTTTCTCTTAAATAACTATCAGACAACCACTACCAGTGAGGCAGTTGTCCAAAATCTGATTGCTGAAGACTCACAGGACTGAAAGTGCTGTGTGAATTTCTGTGGCGCTTCCAGACATGGATGCAGGGCAGACCATTAAAAGGCAGCTGTAGGAAATGATCCTTCAGACAACCCTGGAACTGTGAGTGTCAGGGTGCCTGCTCAGCATGCAAAGCTGGCTGGTTTGGGTCAATTTCTATATGATTGTTTTCTGTATAAGAATAATGCCTTTTCATCTTCCTTTCTCCATGTCACTCAAAGGATGGGTACACAAAAATTTTTCTTTTGGGCTAAGGAGGGTCACTCTTCTTTCCTCCAAGCAGTGCCAGGAAAGGAGGGGAAAAAAATTTGGATTTCATTACATCAGAGGCAGAACACATCTTCTCAGAAACCCTTCCAACTACAGGCAACTTTGGAAACTTAGGATCCTCAGCTTGAATTCCCTGGCATATGGGTTCCAAAAGGACCAGTTCCAGGGTTCCAGCCCTCTGGAGCTTGTATACTAATGATCGTGCTTTTACTGGGTTGGGAAATTTCAGCTTTAGTAGGCCAAAAAAGAAATTTGCTGATCCAGTGTCTTGGTTTCATTCTTGCCACAGTGAGTCAAGCCAAGTGTGGTTTTCAAAAAACTGCTTCACATAGAGACGGTCCAAAGTTTTGGTCTGGGATGTGTGAAATACAGAATTGATTCCCTGAATGCACAGACAGATTGTAAATGACTTACTTCCTTACTTCCCTACTGTTATCCCTCCAGGATTGTCTCTATAGGAAAATAAAGTTGCAGCCTTTTTTTTTTTTTGAAGATAGAAACCTTATCCATTCTTGTTTTCATTTGAAACACCTCGTGTTTTGGCAAGCACAGGCTATCTACAGGTTTTTAGCAACTCAGGGTGTAGCTGGAATTTGTATTATATATGGGCTTGAGCTGAGTAATTGCTCTCTTGGAAATCTCTTGCAGCTCAGGTCAGTCAGTGTCTGCTCTTGTTAGATTATGCTGTTCCTTAAAAAGCATTTTAAGGCTACAGGCTTGTACAGTTGGCCTGGGTTAGGGCTGGTCTTGCCAGCACTGAAACATAATGCAGAGCTCCTCTGAAGGCTGACCGGGTTTCCAGGGAAGCCATCTGTGAGATTCATCCTCACTTGTTCATTCCCTGCTCTGCTATGTAGTGATGGGCACACAGACCTGTCACTGCTGGTTCTGTACTGTTTGCAGCATTCCTCATCACTGCCTATTTCCTGTGCAGCGCTGCTGTGGAGTCCTCAAGCTGCCCCTGGGTGCGAATTGTCCACAGTGACAATCAGGCTCTAGGAGGGCATATTTTGCTGAGTGTGTACACAAACCTGCTACCTGCACATCCTCTTGTGCATCCAAGCACAGGCAGAACAGGCAGATATCCGCTTTGGGATGGATTCTATTTTCTGCTGGTCAGTACCTTTAAAAGGAAAATATTTCTCAGTATTGGTGGTGCCAGGGTATCAGCAGCACCCATTTCACAGCAGTGTTTCTAGCTAGAGCACTGATTATTCTAATGCCTCTTTCTCCAGCTGGGTGTCCATGGATACGCCTTCCTGAACACCAACAACGGCTACATCCTCTCACACCCAGACCTCCGTCCTTTGGTACGTAGAGCCGTGGATCTGAGAACCGTTGCTGCCTTGAACACAGTGACTTTCAGTGCTGCTTCTGATTTCTTTGGGTTTTTTGAGCTGTGAAGGCCACCAGCCTCTGATATACAGGCACTCAGGAGCAGGAGGGCAGCTTTCCACAGGGAGACCACAGGCTTGGGGGTTATTTCAGTATGTGAAGAGAAGGGACAGGTCGTTATTTCCAGGGCAGGGCAAGGCAAAGCTAGGCAAGGGCGCTGCTTTATCCTTCCACTGTAAATTGGCCTCGCCTAGTCCGATTCACGACTTTTCCCTCCCCCAGAAGATTAGTGGAGTAGCCCTCTTGCGTCAATTAGCCTAGGTGAAAAGTCTCCCATCAGTGGAGTCAAAGCCTGACTCCCATCAGAAAAGATCTCCTGCTGGTATTATAATATTAATGGGATTACATTCTTAGCTGCAGGGAAAAACTGATTTCCTGCAGTCAAGTGCGTTGTACTGATCTGTTCAGAAGAAGGAGGCCACAGCCTTTACCTGCAAGTTCCTGTGTTCCTGTCTGTCCCTGCTCCTGGATCAGCCTGTCCCACTTGAACTCCCCTGGCCCCTCACTGCCTGTGTAAAGAAATACATGACACGGGGCCAAGAAGACACTTGCACAAACACTGCCTTCCTAATCAGAGAATGAATGAGTCACCCCTATTTTTCAAATTCCATACCAATTCTTAAAGGGTTCATTTAGGAAGTTATGTAGCTGCTTGCTTGAGTATTTTTCTTTCTTTTTTGTTTTTTTTTTTAATGCCAGTATAAAGAAGGAAAGAAACTGAAGCCCAAGCCGAACTACAATAGCGTAGATCTCTCAGAAGTGGAGTGGGAAGATCAGGATGAAATAGTGAGTACCAGAAAGTGAATTTAGCCTCTCTTGTAGCACCTTCTTTCTACTCCTTTGTGAGCCTGTATGGAATGTGTGAATGGGGAGCAATGGGTACTCCCATGGTTTTTTGGTGCCTGACTGGCTCTAAGAGACAGGTGCTCTACAAGAGGACAAGGAATGAAGCTCCCCCACCAAGTGCTTGTCTTCCTTCCCAGTATGAGTTTTCCTTCTCGCAGAACAAAGAAGGAAAAGTGCTGGGAGGAGGAAGGAAGCACTTTGGGGGATGCTCCAGGGAGCCAGTCTGTATGTACAAGGCCCTAATGCTGCCTTAATACAAAGCCAGAGTAGTTCAGGAGTGTGGCAGTGTCCTGTGATGTTACCCATCCATGCAGTGTGTGAGATTACAGCTGAAGCTACACAACTAACAAGATCTGCAACAAGGAAGAAAGTCCGTTCTTCAAGAGACTAAAACTTGCAGTCACTGTTAATAATAGACACAGAGGATAAAGGACTTAGACACTTGAGGAAAAAAACTTCAAGAAACTACCTTATTGCACAGGTGTGGAGGCACTGAAAGCAATAACTGACCAGAGGAAAAAGACTAAAAAATACCTTTTCTACTGTCTTTTGAGAAAAATTATTAACAAGTGATAAAGAAGAAACAGCATTCACCTTTAACAGCTGCACATTGCTGCTTTGCACATCTAGGAACCCAGATAAAATGAGAATATAGAGAGGTTCCTCTGTGGCTGGTTTTATTTTACTCAGGAGGAAATAGATACTTAAATTACTAAGATAAGAACTGAATTTGGAGTAAGACAGAATTAGCTGTGAGACACATGCTTCTGGATTACAGGGGAGACTGCTGAGATAAACGGATCTGATGCTGTAGATATCCACTTAAACAGGTAGGACAAACAGCCCAGCAAGAGGATCACAGTAGCTACTGCCACTAGTGTAGGCCAAGTACAAAGGCAACACCAATGGAACCTGGGAGGTGGAAGAGTGGCAAATTGAGAAAGGGAACACAGCAGAACTGGCTGTGTAACATGAACAGCAGGACAAAACCAAGAGGTTTTACATGCAGTAGAACCACCAAGATGCAAGTTGCCAACAGGTTTGTGTAGGTTCACTGATCTCTTACAGGACTTTGCTCCCATTTTAGTTTTCCCTCTCACTAGAGCCACTTTTAGAGCTGTTCCTCTTTGCTTAGTTTGCTATTAAAAGAAAAATTGAAATCCAGGCATTGAAAGAAATTTGCTTCGCTCTCGTATTTATTTGGCTAGCAGGTTGCTATCTGACCAGCTAACACTGATACCTGAATGCAAATACGATACCAAGTGTGAGGTTTCTGTCCATAGGCAATCAGAGTAAAACTATCCAGGGGGAAAAAAAGAAAGTCATGAAACCAGCAGGAAAAACAAAAGCCACTTTGTGTTCCTGTACTGCATCTTCCAGAAGAAAGAAAGATTGCAGTCACTGAGGGTGCAGAGACATTCAGTGACGCGAGCTATATCTGCAGTGTGACTTCAGCAAGTCTAGAGACTCTCAAGATACACCCACTGCAGCAGAAAGCTGCCAACATTTCAACACTCAGATTTGTAGCTATGGTATTAGATCAATGACAGACTCAACATCAGTTGCAGTATAATCTCAGCAACACTGATAAGCAGCACATTCAGGCTGAAAAAATATGCCCAAGTGCTAACGATGTGTAATACAGCCAGCTGCTGAAAAGAAATCCAGGGGAGGCAAGATGGCATTGTCTGGGAAATACCAACTGATGCACAATGGTGCTACCTGCAGCGAGGCAGCAGCAAGGGTTTGGGCTTGCCTGGAAAGCAGCACAGGGATATTCACAGTGTGAGGGGAAAAGGGGAAGGGTCAAGGGTCTGGAGGGGAAGCCATACAAGGAGTGGCTGAGGTCTCTTAGTCCATTCAGCCTGGAGGAGGCTGAGGGGAGACCTCATTGCAGGTACAACTTCCATGAGAGGGGAAGAGAAGGGGCAGGCACTGAGCTCTTCTCTGTGGTGACAGTGACAGGACCTGAGAGAATGGCCTGGAGCTGTGCCAGGGGAGGTGTAGGTTGGATATCAGGAAAAGGTTTTACCCCCAGAGGGTGGCTGGGCGCTGGAACAACTCCCCAGGGCAGGGGTCCCAGACGCAAGCCTGACAGAGCTCCACNAGAGCTCAAAAAGTGTTTGGACAACACTCTGAGGCACAAGGTGTGACTCTTGGGGACTATGCTGTGCAGGGCCAGGAGTTGGACTTGATGGTCCTTGTGGGTCCCTCCCAACTCAGTATATTCTATGATTCTAAACCCAGAACCCACACCAAATCCTGCAGGCTGTCAGAGGAGAACAGAGAGGCTCTGGAAGAAGGTCAAACACTCTTAGCCAAAAAGGAGTAATAGTACCAGGCAATGTTTTCATTTCCAAGATGTGGGCCTTGGGAAACATGAGCTTCATATTCTAGGTCTGTAAATAACCCCCATCAAACAGCCATAATAAACAGAACCGTGGCCCTGTAAAGCCAACACAGCTGAGACTGGCTAGCACCTGAATGGAGGCCTGTCTCTGGAAGCAAGGAAACAATTTGTGAATGAGTGAGTTACTTCCCACCTATTTTTTCTATCCAGCCTGAAGCAATAGACTTGATATGCTCTGGCAGGCTGGACCTGAAGTCAAAGCCTCAGCACTTGTGGAAAAATTTCCTGGATCTTTCTTGTAAGAGGCTGGGAGTCACTGTGAAAATTACATTTCACCTTTGGAACCTGGATTGAATAGAGTGGTCTTCTCACTGCCTATCCTGCTCTCATACACAGTCTTGCTTTGCTATGCTAAACAGCTGCTTTGCTGCACCTCAGAAGTGGTGCTGAATACAGCCTATGATTTATAAATCAGTTTTAAAAATACCAAAGAGCTTTGGATTCAGTCTGGGGGAGTTAGTGGGTTTCTCAGTTTTCTCCTCTTCCAGGCTCTCAAAGCACTGTGCTAATGAATTTCTGGCTGCCAAACAGTGAAGTCTGTAACTAGGACTGGCAATTTCATAGATTCCAGATCCTTTATTTTTGCTGAAAAGACATATCAACAGGCTTTCAGGATAAACTATTACTATTCTGTATCACTTATCAGCTTGAGTGTACAAGGATTCTGATCACTGCAAACAGGTTTTCTGTTTAAAAGATGCAAGACAGAGCTGGGGAGGAGAGGGAACCAGCAGTGATTCTTTCTGCCAGCCCCTGGGTGTTAATGACAAGTGACTCTGTTAATTCCTGCTCTGCCCTGCCTGCAGACACTAACACCAAACCTGTTCACCTCTGCAGCTGAGAACTGCTATGATCAATGGGGAAACAGGCTACCTCTCCATGGATGTGAAGGTCCCCGTGGACAAAGGGGTAAGAAATGATCCTTCTGTTCAGGACACACAGGGGAGTGGATGGGAAGTGGGTGCTGAAAAACCACGAAGGATGTGGTTTTACTGTTCAGCATTCCTGAGTGTGAGGATTTTATTGTTTCACCATACATGTAATGCCTGTGCTAAAGACATACAAAAGTGCATCATTAGAAGGGCTCGTTATACCCTCCAATATTCTACTCTCAGAAAGGTACTGGAAATGTCTCTCAGCTCCCCACTTTGTCCAGGCAGAGCCAGAAAGCATGTTCTTCATTGCTTATAGGACTGTGAAATGAATCAGAGGTCTTCAAGAGTTGGAATGGGGAAGACTATGCTGAACTGACTTACAACAAGATTTGGCGACTATTTTGCCACCCTCTTTCCCTACCCAAAACCACTCATGAAAACTTTGTCCCTCACTTCGTCAGAATGTGACTCCCTTTATCCAGATCCAGGATTAAATTTCTGTGCAAATATTTGCAGATGTTTTATGAAAAGTCCTAGTGAAATGGAGACTTTTGAACACTCCCTACCAGCTCTAGGGCAGGGTTATACATCTTCCTTTGGAATCACTGCAAAATTATCTTGTACGTTTATGTTCACTTGTGCTTTTTCGTTCACATTTATTTAACTCTCTCAAAGATTTTGGCTTTCATAATTTCCTGTTAGGAAGTATTCCAGAGTCCTGCAAGTTACACTGCCCAGAAGTCTTCCATATTTCAGGAAAATTTTCCATCCTTTATAGAAAGCATTTTTTTCAGTAGCTGGCTGAACTGCTCCCATGCTAAGCCACAGTCAACACCAATTCCAACAGACCAAATGCTCACAGCCACTGCTGAAATGGTGCCATTTCCTAATGAAGACACCCCTCTGTTTCCTCTGTATGGTTGTCCTGCCAGATCTTGTCACTAAATTTTCTCTCTCTATTCTTGATGTTTGCAACTTTCAGGTGCCTGTCAATGGCTTTGCCTTTCTTCTCCTGTGCATTGCCAATATCTGCATTTGAAATATTTGCACACTTTTCAGCTGTTGTGATTGTTCCTGGTGACTCTTCTATCATTTCTGGTGCATAAGCACCAGGGCTTCACTGAATTACCTCACTGTTTCCCTGTTGCTCTGTGCAGAGCAGCAGTTCTCTGCAATAAGATATTTCTGAACAGGGAGCCCCCAGTCTCCTTTCTGCTGTCCCTTCAATTTTTTCTCCCTCCCACAGCTGCACTGGAACTGCTGCCCTCACTTCTGTGTTTCTTAGCTATTTTTTCCAGTTGCCATTTTTCCACATGAAACCCACTTCTCCTTTTCATCTAGCCTTTCTAATTTTAAGGGCTGTTGAAACACTTTTTGCAGTATGCAGAGAAATGTTGTTCTATTTTGTCTTACAGATAGATCCCTGTACAGAAGGGCTGCTAAGGCAGAGTCTGTTCCTCCCATTGGATTTTTTTTTTTCCCCCTTGACGGCCTCTATTTTACTGGTTTTTTTATTTACAGTGCTGCAGCTGGTTCTCCCTCCATATCTTATTTAAGCCCACTTTAGCTGATTCTTTGGAATAAAAGTTCACAAGAAGCTGTTTCAAGTACTTTATATAAACCCAGATATATTGCATGTCCTTTATTTCCTTCATCCATTACCTTAGTTATTCTGTCAGAAAAGTAATCAAGGTTTTAAAGCAAGATCTATTCTTTGTAGGTCTAAATTGCTTATTTTGCAAGCTTAACCTCTTTGTCTCTGTGCACCCTCAGTAACACTTCTTCTGAGTCATCCAATGATATCTTTTTAGTTCAATATTTTAGAGACATCCTTTGCTCCCCTACCCAGGGGAAAAAGAAGATGACAAAAAGTAGCCTTGGTAAAGAGATATTATTTGTTTATTCTGCATCTCTGGAAGCCTCATGAAGCACAGTAGGGGACTGAAGCTGAGTATGTGACAGTTTTACTATTATCAGAACACACATGGAGTGGAAACCAGAAATGAAGCTTAGTTATTCCCACCTGTACTCTGCTAGCTGATGAAGCAGAGCAGCATTGAAACAAAGAAAGTGCAGACAGAGCCCTGAAACAGAGTCAATGAGGTGGCCAGACTGGAGAGAAGACCTGAGTGAAGGAGACAGTAGTTATTCTGTCAGCCACATAAATATCAATACCCCACAGTGATTTAAGGAAGGTATCGAGAACAGAGTGAGATAGAGAGGAAAAAATAAGGAACAAATACAAGAGGCAGTTGTTAGGGAGAAATGTGGCAGAAATGCCTTTACTTGCAGCTTGAGTGCAGAAGGGCAGTGACTGTGAAAGCAAAAGAGAGAGGACACAGGTAGAGGTTGTGACAAACCTCTGGTAATGGCAGGAGCCAGGCCTGGATACTCAGTGCAGCATCCAGTCTGGAAATGCACATGTTCTCAGGCTGCAGGGGATGGCAGTCAGCCATCCATCCTGACCCTGTGCCAGCATGGCCGTGCTCTTCTCCCTCAATCCCCTTTGCTATGTAGCAAATCCTGCCTGGTCATCCTCAGCCCCACTTGGCTCAAAGAGGCCTCTGCTTCTCTGCCATCTATGGATGAGTGGTGGTACCTCTAGCTGTCTTGGGGCTGACGAGGCACACACCAGAACAGGGACAGGTCAAGGGAAGAAAGGATGAGCAGAGCAAGCCCTGCCAAAGAAAAGGGTCTCAGAGCAGTGGCCATGTCTTTTCCATGCCTCCCTGCCTCCATCATCAGATCAGACAGGCACGAAAAGGGAGGGTTAGTACCTCTTGTACCACCCACAGCCACCAAGTCACCACCAAGTGATTTTCTTTGGGGGTATCACAGCGCTTTGGAAGCTCTTGCACATTGAGAAGAATAACTTCATGGAAAGGGTTATTTAAAAATTGGAATGGACTGTCCAGGGAGGTGGTGGAGTCACCATCCCTGGAAGCATTCAAGAAACAACTGGACATGGCACTTAAGGCTATGGTCTACTTGACAAGGTGGTGATTAGTCAAAGGATGGGCTCAGTGATCTCAGAGGTCTTTTCAAACCTCAAATTCTGTGATTCTGTGTGGTCTTGGCACAGCAGAAGATCCTGGTGTTTGGCAGTACAGTTGCCATGCATGGAAAGAGAGAGAGAGAAGACGAAAGTGGCCACCTCCTCACCTAACAGTATCCTGAATTCCCACCACACCTAATGATATCCCCCACCCCCCTGGAGCTCTTTGTGCCTTGCTCCACTCCAGGGTTGCACAGCTCGAGCAGGTTAGAGCAGGCATGACTTTCCCTGGAGAACACTGAGTTTTCTGTGTTCACTCCCCTGTCTCCCACACACATCCTCTCACCTCGTTCTCAGACTGGGTCTAGGATTTTAAACATATTAGGGTTCATATACTGGCATAAGGCTTGGATAGAAACTTTCCAGAAACTTTTCTCCTTTGGAAAAGTGTTCCACTGAAATCAACACTTTCCTACAGGAAAAGGCCAGTCTGGCAAACAGATGAAGTTCTGAAGCAGCTTTCAATAATCTGAAATGTCTTCAGTTGAAATGTCAGTCTGAAAAAAATATTTGCATGTGAATCAAAATGGCTTGGATTTGAAACAGCACTTTTTTTCCAAATTGAAAATGGAAATCTTTTTTACTGATTTTTTTAACAAAATTGGAATATGCTAATGTTTTGTCCCACTTCAGCATGAAAGCAAATGTCAGAAATACCAGCATTTCCCACAGGAGTGGGGAAACTTGGCCCTGGCTGCCCACCCACACAGAGGGAAGGTTTGCTGTTCTGCCTCTCCTTCAACTCTACCCCTCCTTCCTATCTGCCCCTGCTGGAGATGATGATGATGATGATGTGCAAAGCTGTCAAGGTTGCTGTGTCCAGCAGAAGAGCAGCAGGGCCCCAGCACATGTGCTTGGAGGGGGCGAGAGGGAGGGCGGCTTCCCCCCACCCCTTCCTGCAGCCGGTGCGGAGCCCTAGAACAAAGAGAGGTTTATCTGGAGCCTTTATTGGAAAGATAGAGTGGCTGCCTGGATCCTGAAAGTCACAAGGTGCTGGATATGCTCAATGCTGCACATTCATCCTCCAGGCAGCCTGAGCAGGGTGTGAGGTTTTGGATTTTCTCAGCCTTAGGGTCGTGCATCCCAGGTCCCCATCACTGTTATGCCCCTGGTCTGTCAGATGGTCTCTCTCATTCGTGTTCTTATTTCAGAAACGAGTTCTCTTCCTCACCAACGATTATTTCTTCACGGACATCAGTGGCACGCCCTTCAGGTGAGCAAGGACTCATGTGGCACCAGTACAGTGTTTTAGAACAGTGATCAGGGACAGCAGATCAGTCCTTTCATAAAACTTGCTACAACTCATGAGCAGAGCAGTAGGAATAACTGACTTCTTTTTTCCTATAGCCATTAAAATATTATTTGGGGTCAATTCAAAAGGAATATTATGTTTTACCTGAAATTCAGAGTCCAAAAGCTATACCTTAGGTTGAAGCATGTTGTTTCATTTCAGACAAATGAGACAGCTTAAATTTTCATTTTGACTGAATATGGTTTATGTTCTGGTGTATAGCTGTAAAAAAACCCCAACATTGTTATAGACTGAAAATTATAAAACAACAAATAACAAATGAAGCAAAATGGTGGTGGGGGGGTGGTGTTTTTTAACCCCAGCTGAAACGGTTTGAAACTGGTACAGATTTGGGAAGTGTTATTGTTGACCTGAACCTACAAAAAAATTATCACCTGCAATGCCTTATAGCTCTACAGACAGGGTCCTTAGCCCCCTGTGCTGAAATCAGATCTCACTTAATCCTCTTCTGATGATGTTCTTTTCTTTAATAGCTGTGGAGGGAGGTAATGTCTTTAAGGGTTGTAGCTGCAGGGAATGCAGTGTCATGTTCAGGAATGACACCTTTCCTCGCTGACAAGCCCTCTGTTTCCCCTCTTGCCCACAGCCTGGGTGTTGTGCTGTCCAGGGGGCACGGGGAGTACATTCTGCTGGGGAACACTTCAGTGGAAGAAGGTAGGGTAACCTGAAAGGGACCTGAATGTCCCCTGAGTGTCACCACTTCCCTTCTCCTTCAGAGCCTTCAGTGTCTGTCTGCTCCCTCACTGAACACTCCGTGTACTCTCTGGTTTCAGGTTTGCATGACCTGCTCCAGCCAGACTTGTCTTTAGCAAATGAATGGTAAGTGGGGAAAATCCTATCAGTGACACAGGACTTTGTCATTATATTTGGGCAAAGTTCCCAGCAGTTTGGCTGGAGTTCCCCACCCTCTGCGGCCTACAGAAAAAGCAGGGCTGTTCAGGTCTGTACCTGCAGAGACCAGGCAATTGAGTTTCACCTCTTCCTTTGGGAGATCCCACCAAGACCTGGCACATTCCTCTCCTAAGAAACAGCCGAGATTTATCCTAAGTCTTCTGTGCTCAGACTTACTTTGTTCCTCCTTGTGTTGCTCAGAATTGTCTTACAAAACCTACAGTATGTCAGACCTGTTAGGGAATTTTTTCCAAGTTTGGTGAGAGATTGAAATGCTTTTTGAAATCCTAGTTTATTTTTGGTTGGCATCCTTCTGAACTGAGCCTAGACCTAACTTCTGGTGAACATGGAGGTGATTTATGACCCCTGTTTCAATAGCAAGCATAATTTATCGTTTTGCTTGGTTTGGATATGAAACAGGGTGAAGCACGGCACTTTCCATTTATTGCTGTGAGGTTTGGGGTTTTCATGAAGCTAACATTCAGTCCCACTCAGTCACATGAACCCAGCCTGTATCAAAGCCAAAATAACTATATTCAAGAAGCCCTGCACCCCTTCTCACCTCTCATTACACTGTCAAGTTTCACAAGCAGCACATTTGAGACACAAACAGCGACTTCTCCTTCTTCTACTCCTGACTTCAGGTGTCAGCTTACCACACTTTACATATTCATTTCTCTTAGACTCCTCTCATAAATCACATCTTTCAGCCACTTTATGAGTTTTAATTCTCTCTTATAACCCCTTCCTCTCCCTTGTCCTGACAATGGAGTGGTCAAAATGGGAAGCAGGATTAGAAGATTGGTTTCTTTTATAGAACAGAGCATTTCTAATACATTCTTCCACTTCTCCCCAAACTGTGTCCTGAGGCTCCTGCAGGACAGATTTTGTTGTCACCATATCACACTGCAAAATCATTCCTCATCTCATATTTGTTCCTCTGTCTCTTATTTTTTTCTGCTCCTAGTCTGGTCTCATGTTGCACATGAGTCTCTGCTCTTCAGGTCTCTCCATCACATTGTTATTGTCTATACAGGCACACACGTACACAACTTACCCAACATGGGAAGCTGCTGGCAGGATTTGGAACAGCTCTGTTGCATTGTGAGCTTGTGCTGGAGGACACAGCAGCCCTACTGAGCACAGCAGTCAGGTTAATTGGTGTGTGGTTTAGAGGTAGGGTTTGTCTTACAGCCACATTGTTAGATTTAGAGTGGGCACAACATCAGCAGTGGTAAAGACTTTGCAGACCAAGGTTTCTTGCTGAATCTCTTTTTGCAGTTATTATCTTCCAGGAGCATTTGTTTGACTGTGGTTTCTCTTTGTCCTTTTGGGTTTCTTCTCCCCATCCCACCAGGATTTACTGCATCACCGACATTGATCCTGACCACCGAAAGCTCAGCCAGCTGGAGGCTGTGATCCGTTTCCTCACTGGAGAGGAGCCTGATCTGGAATGTGAGTCCCAGGCGTTGAAAGGGCCCCGCTGCGGTTTTCCTGTACCCAGCACAAGGGACAGGGGACTGTGACAAACTGATTGGTGTCAGACTGAACTCCTGTGGCATTTGCTCACACAGGCAGGACTGAACTCAAACCCAGATTAATTCACAAGTGGAAATGAGCTGAGGATCCACTTCTTGTCTCCATCAGAGGATTTTTTTTTCCATTTCAAAGCTGACACATAACTCAGCCTTATTGGAGGTCTCAGCATAGGAAATACTGGAAAGTGGAAGGCTTGAATAGAGCCTGGCAGGGGCTACACACCATGTTTGGGACAGACTGACTGGGCTAAAGGGGGAAATGGCAGGAGAAGCCAGGAAAACTGCTGAGTTTCCCAGGGCCCCCAGTCATCCTCCTCCAAGGCTCATGATGCCCTCTGGAGAGATGGCTTCTTTCAGAACAAGGATTATTAACTTTGGTTTCCAAACACAACAGGTAACTGATGCAGGAGAAAAAAGTGGTTACAGGATTATTATCTTTCCTGCTCCCCCTGCTGCTCATCCCTTGCACCAGGTCCCATTCTCCTGGCAACACGTAGCCATGTGAGCAGCTGACAGAGCACCACTAAAGAGTGGGATCTAAGTCAGGGGGCAGAGATGGGCAGCTGTGCACAGGAATTCCTTACAGCAGTTTGGTTTTAGGATGTCCTTTAGCCCCCTTTGTTGTGCCAAGTACAAGCTTTTGCCTGTAATGCTGCACCTGAGAGGTACAAACCTTGGGCACAAGGATGGAAATCTCTTGAAAGTAAAATCAACTGTAATCCGGTAATTCTTCCTCTCTTGCACAATGGGAGCAGACCCCTCCTGGCTGTCCTTGGAGTAGGCTGGAAAGAGATGTATGAGTTTAAGAGGCCAGGGAGGAGGAAAGTTTCAGGAGAGCTGACTGTGAGAAATATGCGGACTTGGAAGTGCTGTGGAGGAAAAATAAACATGATTTGAACACCTCCTAGACATGTGGGGCCTGGAGAGGGAAAGATCTCATGGTGGGCTCTGATTTTGGGGCTTGAATAACAACAACTCTGGAGAGAAGGATCCTGAGACATGTGACGAAGAAATTTTCGAGAGCTTGAGATAAAACATTAAGGGACGCCCGGAACACCAACCCAGAAAGTTTCAGTGCCAGAAACACTGAAATGGTGAGGTGGCTCCATGTAGAACAGACCATTTCTGCAACATGATGGTCACCATGTTCTCACAGATTAGTGCATGCAGGGCAATACAGAAGTGAAGCAGGTCAAAGAAATGGGATTCTGGGGCATGTTATTTAGCACATGATCATACCTTGAACTTTCCTAATCACTTCTTAGCTCCAGTCCAAAGTGGATTAGACTGGTAGCCTGGACTGGCTTGACCATCTGGTGAAAACCAGGACAGGACAATGTTTTGTGGAACTTAGAGGAAGGAAGGAGGGCTAACAGAGAAGCCAGCGAGCAAAGGGACAGAGCAGAGGCCATAAAAAAGTCACCAGTGGTTTTGAAGGAAGCTGCTTGAGTGGAAGGTGGTGGCTGGTATCCTCTCTACAGGATATCCAGAAGAAAGGTCAAGACAGGGATTTGAGGCAATGGCTATGGACAGCCATTGCCTGTTCAATAAAAGAGTCAAGTGAAGGTCTAAGGAATAACTTCATCTGAAAGCCTCTCACTTGCCCACACTTGTTTGCAGGGTTTGCAGGGGAACTGATCTGATGATTTTGGACATTAGGAAGAAATTCTTCATAGAAAGGGTGATTAGTTATTGGAACAGCTGCCCCAGGGAGGTGGTGGAGTCACCGTCTCTGGGGGTGTTTCAGCAAACGCTGGATGTGGCACTCAGTGCCATGGTCTGGTTGACACGGTGGTGTTGGGTCATAGGTTGGACTGGATGATCTCAGAGGTCTTTTCCAGCCTCATTGATTCTGTAATTCCGTGATCATGGCTGTAACATCTGCTCCTGTGCTTTCTACCACCCAGGGTGTCAGGACCTCTTCTCTGCCCTTAATGGGAGGCCTCTTTTTTGTGCCACATTGATCCACTGTCCTGGTCAGGCAGATGCTCCTTACCAAGGGACTCCCTAAAACATCTAAGGAGAAACATATCTTCCTCTCCTGATTTTTGTTCTTCCTTTCTCTCCCTAGGTGACGAGGAGTTGGTCCAGGAAGTTCTGTTTGATGCAGTGGTCACTGCCCCCATGGAGGCCTACTGGACAACACTAGCCCTCAACATGTCCTTGTAAGTGTATGAGAAATAAATACGGATAGAACACCACTGAAGATGCATCTCCAGATGCTGTGTGTTTATGCAGTGCCTGAAATAGTCACAAACCTTTGCACAGCATACAGGAAACTGTAGAAATACCTCCAAGGTATTCTGATAGAAATAGCTCAATAGCTTTAGAAATAATTTGAAAAGTGTATCTCAGGAGTGAACTCCACTAGGCTGGGCCTCCTTGGGAGAGTAATTTGGTGAGGGTTTTCTAGGGAGAAAAGGGAGTTTCGTCTCGTCTCTATTGGTGGTGCCTTCAGATTGAACCTCAGGAAGAAAGTGCACAGGCTGGCTTCAGTAAACAACTTTCTATTTTATTATTTCCAGTGAGGCACCTGCTGCTTGTGGTATCTTGTGTCACATCACACAGATCTTCTTTCAGCAGACAACAGGGTAGACGTTACAGATAGACATGGCCACTGGACTCCTGTCCCCATTTCAGTTCCTTGTATCCCTACACTAACAGAAGCTGAGCCAGTGGCAACCCTGCTAGGACACCCAGTTACCAGCACAGCTTTGAACAGCTACACCAACACACCCTATTTAGTCACATTCTGCTACCCTGCCCTCCTCTCTGCATCCCTGATCCAGCCATTCTCCCTCTGCAGTTCCTCTCCTGCACTTCAGCCTCATGAGAGTAGCCTGGAGCAGTGCTAGCAGGGGCAGAGGAGATTATGGTCTACTTAAAACAGAATGAAATAAGCAGACTTCAGAGGTTTAAATCTGAGCACAAGTCTTTAACCTGCCAGTTGTCAGCCAGTAACAACCTTGCCCTGAGCAGGGAGGAGCCAGTATCACTCATAGTGTAAATGGTTATATTGCACAGGAACTTGGGACCAGGTCTTCAGATGTGGCTACAGGTTTGAAAGGCCCTCACCCTGGGGCAGGGATCATGGCTGTTCTTCTGAGAACTGTTTGCTTCTGCTTGTGTGTTTCTGTTCCACAGGGACTCTGAGGCAGGTGTTGAGATGGCATTTCTGGGCACTCGGGCTGGACTCATGAGGAGTGCCCTGTATGTGGGTTCTGAGAAGATTTCCAACAAGTAAGTCCCTAAACTGCATTAAGGATTTCTGTCACTGACTCTGAAGAGGCAGCATGAAATCACCACCAGCCTTAGAAATGTTTTTGGGGAGACAGAAACAGAATGGAAAGAAGCAACACCTGAATGGCATTGATCCTGATTCACAGAGTCAGGATAAGAGGCCTTTGTCTTTCTCTGGTCCTTTTGAATTTTTCTTAAAATACTGTTTCAAAGTGCATTCATTTAAGTGAAAACCTTCAACCATTCCCTGACTTCAGTCAGCTAGCACAGAAAATGCCCACAGTTACTACATATCCCCAGGACCATTTTGCAGCGCAAAGGCTCTGCACTCCAGTGCCCCTGCAACATTCCAGCTTGGCTATGTTTGATCTTTCTGTCTCAATTCCTCTTCCAGATTTATTTTGTTCTGCCTCTTACATTGCCCACATCGCAGCAGCATCCCAGCGCCTGGCAGTGAGGCGTTAGGCGATGTGACTGACATCTGTCACATCCGATTCATTCTCTTGTCCTCTCCCTCGAGGCGAAAGCGTGTGTGCACTGAAGGGTTTTGACATGGAAAGGGTAGTCATTCTGCTGCATTTTGAATACGCAGGCTGGTGCACACTGCTGTAAGAAGGGACAGGTCACAGAGGCACACCAGCAGATGGAACAGAAAGGGACCGTGTTGGTGGTGGTGGTCATTAGCTTCTTGGCAGCTGTTTCACTGTCCCCAAGTTCCCCAACATGAGTTCCACATTCAAGCTCTGCTGTGCCTGAAAGGTGACACTCTTCATGTGTTTGAAGGAGTCTGAGCAATTCAGAGTAGTCAGTCTCTGGCAACAAGGAGAAATGCTGTGTGCTGCAGGAGGCTAATATGATGATTCCTGATTCCCCACTGCTCATCAGGAACAGCGTTCAATGCGTTAGACAGTCATAGTCACCACACTGATACAGACTGAGACAGACCCCCACACATCCCACAGGAGGAGCTTCTGGAATCCCCTGAAAAGAAGGAATCATAAATGAGGAATTATCATTATGTCATAATACACAGCAAAGCAAGAGTCTGAAAACAAAGGGATTTTTTTAAAAAGCCATATGAATCCTCCAGGGAAGCAAATGACCTGATTTTCATGAGGTCTCTCCTGCGCACCTACTGCCTGTGTTGCCATGCTCCCAGGATACATCTTCTTGCCTTTGGATGCACCCCTTTTCTCAAACACATCAGTCCCTGCATCTCTAGGAATCACAGAATCATAGAATTTTTTAAGGGATTGGAATGGACTTTAAAAATCATCAATTCCCAACCCACTCTGCCATGTGTAGGGACACCTCCCACTAGACTGGGTTGCTCAAGGCATTATCCAGCCATGAACACTACCAGCGTTGGGGCATCCACAGCTCCTCTCACCATCCTCACAGTAAAAAATTTCTTCCCAAGATCTTACCTAAATTTCCCCTCTTTCAATCTGTACCCATTCCTCCTTGTCTTATCACTACAGTTCCTAACAGAGTTCCAAGCTTCCCAGTAAGCCCCCTGCAGATACTGGAAGGTTGCTATAAGGTCTCTGCTCAGAGGGAGGCTGTCCAGAGATCAGGATTTAACCCAGAGTTGCGTAACCTTATATTGGGGGTGGGCTGTTTGTTTTTGCAGGAGCCTGCCTTGCCCCACCTGCTCCCTGCGCCCTGCAGTAACTAATGGCCACAAGCCAGCCGCACCGGTGCTGCGCTCGCCCACCTGCTCACACCTGCCGCACTCCGGTGCTGCCCCTGCTCCTGGCGGGGTGTGCNAGGGCGAGGCAGGGCCGGCCCCTGCCTCGAGGGGACACCGGGGGACACCGTGTCCCCTCGCCGCACGGGGAAGCCCCAGGTGATGAGATGCCGGCGATGCGCCCGGCCGCAGGTGTGCTTGCTGCATTACCCCGAGCGGTGCTGCCGCTTCCCCACACCGTGCACAACGCGTTTTCTCCCGGCAGGAAATTCCTGACGCAGAAGGACAAGGAAAGCATCTTCACCATGGACCACTTCCCTCTGTGGTACCGCAGGGCGGCCGAGCATCCCTCCGGGAGCTTCATCTACAGCATTGTCTCAGAAGATGATTCAGGTAACCCCAGCCTGAACACGGAGCAGAGGAAAAAAAGAGAAAAAGTTTTTCACACCTTGCATCCCACACCTTGCATCCCACACCTCGCCCATCTCGATCCCTTTATCGCTGCTTTCCCATGTGGTGGGAAGTGTCGAGACCTGCCCTCGTGGCGCTACCTTCGCACCAGTGTAGGGGCAGAGACGTCCTAATCAGAGTGGAAAGATGAAGCTACAAGGTGCAGGGTAAGCAGTCAGGAATGAGCAGTGCAGGGCTACAGAGGAGGAGAAGGATGGAAATGGAAATGCAGGCTTGGGTAGATGGAGNCTCCCAGGATACATCTTCTTGCCTTTGGATGCACCCCTTTTCTCAAACACATCAGTCCCTGCATCTCTAGGAATCACAGAATCATAGAATTTTTTAAGGGATTGGAATGGACTTTAAAAATCATCAATTCCCAACCCACTCTGCCATGTGTAGGGACACCTCCCACTAGACTGGGTTGCTCAAGGCATTATCCAGCCATGAACACTACCAGCGTTGGGGCATCCACAGCTCCTCTCACCATCCTCACAGTAAAAAATTTCTTCCCAAGATCTTACCTAAATTTCCCCTCTTTCAATCTGTACCCATTCCTCCTTGTCTTATCACTACAGTTCCTAACAGAGTTCCAAGCTTCCCAGTAAGCCCCCTGCAGATACTGGAAGGTTGCTATAAGGTCTCTGCTCAGAGGGAGGCTGTCCAGAGATCAGGATTTAACCCAGAGTTGCGTAACCTTATATTGGGGGTGGGCTGTTTGTTTTTGCAGGAGCCTGCCTTGCCCCACCTGCTCCCTGCGCCCTGCAGTAACTAATGGCCACAAGCCAGCCGCACCGGTGCTGCGCTCGCCCACCTGCTCACACCTGCCGCACTCCGGTGCTGCCCCTGCTCCTGGCGGGGTGTGCTGCCCGGTAACCCTCCAATCCTGCCCGGTAACCCCTCCGTGCTGCCCGGCTCCCCTCCGGCCGTGCCCGGCCCGCAGCGCCTGCCGCGGGCCTCGGCCGGGCCAACAGCGGCACCTGGCGGCGGGCCCGGGAGGCTCGGCGGGC